>VZTY01023291.1:8707-60801 GCA_013400935.1 Turnix velox | reverse complement strand
ATGATTCTTGGTGACATCCACTGTTAGGACAAGGAGCAGTGGATGCTAGCTAGAACATAGGAGATTCCACAGAAATATAAGAAAACTTTTTCATGGTGAGGGTGATGGAACACTGGAGCAGGCTGCCAGAGAGGTTGTGGAGTCTCCTTCCCTGGAGGCATTCAGAATGTTCCTGGACATGTTCGTGTGTGACCTGATCTGGGTGTACCTGCTCCAGCAGGGACCAGACTAGATGATCTCTCAAGGTCCCTTCCAGTCCCTGGCATTCTGTGATTCTTTGAATTGTTTGAACTGAATCAAGCAGATATTTCCCTTCTTTTAGGTGAGTACCTAAAGGACTTTACAGGAGAATGAGGCATATAGAAGCAGAAAGACTTCTGCATTTGTGCTTTAGTGACTGCAGAAATCTTGTGTTTGAGACCATGAACTTCTAAAAGAGGTAGAGCTTGAGCAAGTCTTAAAAGGTGGCTTCTGTATTTTTCTTCAAGACTATATGCTTATGTGATGCAGTAATAGAACAAATAACAGCCAATCTGCAGACACAAACACCGTTCACACTGATTTTTAGCTTCTGTGGTTCTTGAGTGGGTTGTTAGTGAAGGGCACTTGACCTGAATGTTCTAATCATGATATGCTCTGCTTGTTGTGGGCTCCTTCCTCAGCCGTTCCCACCCATTCACATTCTGTAGGAACCCTTCTGGTTCCCTGAAGGGTCAGCTTTGTTCAGAGGAGAATGTAATGTGAAGAAACTCTGAAACCTTCCTACGCTCCAGCTTTTACTTTTCTTAGTAGAGAATGCTGAGTATCATAATTTTGGGCTGATAATTGGATACCCTTTGTCTTGCAGTGTAAAATTTGGATAAAAAACTTTTTTGCCTTCTTTAGACTAACCCAGAAGATTAGTCAAAGGATTTAAACCCCAAGGTGCTAATTTTGGGACAGATCCTGCCATTCAGTTGCAAATCCTTTGAGAGGATTTTGAAGTGAAGATTTCTGACTCCCAGGTAGTTTTGCTTGCCGTACTTGAAATGTATTAGGAGGGAATGAGCCTTTGGCTCAAATCTGTATGGGCCCCTGTAACAGTTTAATGACTTGTTTTCCCAAAAGTTATAGCAAGACCAAAGAGATTATGTGACTGCCTGCCTGCCTTCAGCATTGAGACCATTGTGCTAATAGTCTTGTGCTTGTTAATCCTATGCTTACAGTCTCCCAAGTTTTTTTCCCAGCTGTAGGACTGGCTGGTGCTCTAAGCATGGTTTCCCACTTCAATATTAAAACTGAAACTAATTTTTTTTCATGTCTGTTCACACATTGTGATTTTTCTGCATTATTTCTAGAAATGTGTCTTCTCCTATTACCATACCTCTGTGTCATGATCCCAGTTTACCTTTTTAGTCCTCTCATTGTCTAGGCAGCAAGCCTGGCTTGGATGGGGTATGGCTATAGGATGAGTATATCCGAGTCACCAGTTTTCTATTTACATTGTGCTCCTCAAGAAAAAATATAGAGCAGCAACATCAGTCTTGGCTTGTGAAATAGCTACTCTGCATGGCTTGTTCTCCTCTCTGTAGTATAAGCCATAAATGACCTGCAAATGATACTTAAAATGTCTTTCTCTTCTTTATCTGCCGAGTCCTGATGCATTGATGTTGGTTGCTCATGGATTCTGTGACAGAAACTGCTGCTTGTTCCATATTTCAGGAGGCTGGTGTAGGTGGTTGTGCAAGATATGGGAGTGTGGCTAGAAGCTCTGTTGCTAGGAATCAACAGTATGAAATTCTTTTAAGTTTTTTGGATGGATTTTGGTCTCTCTTAGTATGAGATAAAAGTTTCAGTAGATAGTTTATATATACACATGATATAAACCACCACATAGAGTTGTTTAAACACAGACCATGTGTAAACTACACCCTTTTAATTTTATTTTATTTTTAGGTGGGTTCAAATCTTAATAATTGGCAATTATTAAAGGTGTATTTTCCAGGATCTTGATTGTAAATACATTTATTTACCTTCAGGGCAGAGGAAACTCTGTAGGACATGTTCACTATTGTTAAACTCCCACAACTCTTCAGGAAGGCAGATGCCTTGTTTCAGTTTCAGTCTTTTGTTGAGTCACTTCTGCTTATGTAAGTGCTGAATTTGACTCCCTTTCTTAAGGCTACATTATGGAAATTAAAATCTTAAATAATCCCTTGTCTACTGGGACTCCCTTTTTCTGTTATGGAGGAGGAATTCAACTTGCATTTCTTGTGTTGCTCTGCTAACAGAAATTCTCTTGATCTTGTAGTTTTGCTCAAGGGAGGAGTCATCTTTTCTCTGCATTCCTTACATAGTTCCTAGTGCTGATTTGGGGCAGGAAGAGTTTCTCTAATCTTAGGCTTGCTTCAGAAGTAAACAAGTATCTTGTGATCCAGAAGGCCCTCTTACTCCTGCAGGGGAAGTTGAAGGGTCCCAATTTCCATTTAGTTCTATGTTTCTCCATCATTGCCACCTTTCAAGGCTCCCATCCTGCCTGGAACATTGGCCTCACATGTTCTGTTCTGATGCTAACCCAAGTGTGTTTTTAGCATGATGAGGGCTTTTTTTTGGTTCTGGTTGGGGGTTTTTTTGTTACTTTAAAATCCTTTCAACACAGTGGTTTGGAGTAACCTCACAGTTACTATGTTCAAGCTTGGAGCTATTAAAGTGGTTACTGAAGGATGTGGCTTTCCCTTAGGTAAATACCACACCATTCTAAATACCAGTGCCTATCGCATGTTGACACTTGCATTCCATTGCAAAGGGTGGGCCCTGTTTGAAGAGTGATGTGTCTACCTGATGGCTGAAGCAGTAGCTGCTTATATGTCTTCAGAGAAAAATGGAGGTGTGAGTTTGGAAGAGATGAAGGAGGAGGGATGGGATACTGGACTTTTTCTCGAAGCAGATTAGAAGAGCAGATGGCAAACTGTTACCAGTGGATGTCTGATCTGTTTTTTACATGACACATTTTAAGACTTTAATAATCCTTTTCACTTAACACTACATTTGTGCTTATTTAAGTGCTTCTAATTCGGTTTGCAGGCATTAATTACTTAAATTGTTCAGCAGTGTTTTAAAGGGGAGCTATTGTAGCCTGTGGTTGTGGTAACTGAAGCAGAGAAGGGGCACGTGTCTGGACTTAAATCCTATACTGAGGCAATGGAGTTTGCATGGATCTTTTGTAAATGAGCATCTGACAGTTTAGGATGTCAGAAGCTTTGTTATTTTGGTAGTAAAGAAAAAAGTTGTCTGTGAGCAGATTTTAGAAACAAATACCTGTCAGTAATCTCTTTACATATATGTGCATATGTACATGTGTGGGTATGCTAATTTCAGAAATCATGATTTGCAGACAGGTATTGGTGTGAGGGATTTTTTATTTTTTTAAAAAGGTATATTTAAATACCTTTTAGGAAATGGAAATTAAGCACACAAAGGCATAATGTAACTTGCCTCCCCGTCCTGCAGGACTTAAGTATCTCTAGGTGATTGATGATAAAGAAGAACCATTTTGGTGCTGTGACTAGAACTCTTTAAAAGTATTGCAACTCATTGACCCTGGGATCAGCCCAGTTTTATGTTGGATGACAGGTGTGCCTTGTAACTGGGCTAGATCATGGTTTTACAGGCATTTGTCAAGCTTGTTTGAAAACTTACTGATACACCTACAAGGTCACTTACTGATGTCTGACCTGAATGGCTTGGTTTTGTTGTAAACTGAAGTTATCTGTTCTTGTCTTTCCATGTGGACATGGAGAATGGCTGAGCATGCTAGTAGTTATGAAAACTTGTTTTGTACTGGAAGACAGTTGCCATGCTTGGTCCTTTCAGGCTTAACATACAGTTCTTTTGGCCTCAGAGAAATTACTGTTGTTATTTGTCCCTTAATTTTCCTTCAAAATTTTTAACAGAATGGTGATCAAAATGAAGCACAATCACCACAGGTAATTAGTAGGTTCTTACAGCAACCTTTACTCTATTTTTCTGCTTCCTATCCCATTTTCTGCTGGAGGAAAAATTCATTCTAGAATAATAGTCTTCCATTGCCAGAGTATTACATTACTTTTGCGTATAATGTCGAAAGTTTTATGGGGGGTACAGCTTCTGGAGCTTTTGCATAAGGAACCATTAAAATCATGGTGAGCTTTCAACCTGTATTCATTAACCCAAGCTGTTGTAGGAAGAGAGGAATCTTTGAAAAAAATTTTGCACCTTTCTACCTGATGGCAATGGTTTGTAATGAATGGGGAAGTGCAATTAAGGAATTTTAATGCTTATCCTTTATTTCTCCTGTTGCAAATTAATTGCTAGGGTGTTAAGCTGGTGGTGAGCCTAGCCCTGAACTGCTGGGCAGGCTTTGTAGAGCTGTGTGTCTAGGTAACAGTCTGCACCACCTTGGCAAATAAGATGAAGCGCATGCTCAGCTTGCTTAGCAAGCCTCAGGAGTTCACACTTAAGGAATGGCTCATTACCAGACACAATCTCTCTTGCAGAAACAATCTTTTTTGCAGAAACCACGCCTTGTTTAAATGGATTGGCCCTTCTTCTTGTAGTGTATTAGGATTTGATGTCATCCACAGCTCACAAATGACATGTTTGTGCCTTAACAAATTATGCTTATGTTTTATGCTGAACTTATTTATTGATCTATGTATAGGGAAGTGTGGATGTGTTTGGGTTTTTCAGTATTCCCAAATATCCATCCCTTTGGAACTAGTAATTCTGTGTCTTCCATAATAGGATGTTAAGTTCAGTTTTTTTGAATAACCCTTTCTCATGACTGATGATGTTGATCTATGACCCGTTTCAAGTAGAAGAAAGAGAATGGTCAGAAAATTCTCAAATGGCCAAACTGAAGACGTAAACTGTAGTTGTTTTGGAGGTTAAGAAAGATTTCTTTCCTTCTTCCATGACATCTGCTAAAGTGATATTTGATTTACCACAAAATTTTTCTGGGTGACGGACAGCCTGGATAAACCTCAAATGTTTGGGGTCTGAAAGTGAGTAAGCTTTCCTGTAACAAGGAACCTTCCGTTTACTTCCTGGATAACAATATTTCAGTTTCCAGCAAGACTGATGTTCTGGCAGAGCTTTAGTAAACTCTTTGGTTTAGTTTTCATGTGTTCAGTAGTGACAGGTGGCAGAGCTCCATCCTATTAGAGGACTGGTGTCTTTCAGAGCAGAACACAAGCTGCAAAGGTAGAAATAATGACTGTGTTCACTTAGTACCATCAAAGGTAGAAATTTTGGTACCCCCTAGACCAGAAAATGAGGGTTCTTATTGAAATAAAATCTCTATCATTCAATCAACAGTATTGGCTTTCACAGCATCTCAGTGAGAAAAGTGAAAAGAGCCCTAATGACAGTGCAGCTTTAAAGTTGCCTAATCCCTTGACTGTCTTGGTTTTTGTTCTGGAAATAACCTAAAGGTAGTAGATATTTCACCCGATAATGATTGGAAGCAAAATGCCAACATTTATTCTTGCAGAACAGTCAGCAGACTGCAGCTCTTGATGCTGTTTGCAGAGAGGCAGGCAATGTTTTCACTTCATTTTCCTCTGATTTGGAGAGATACTGCTCCTAGAATTACAAGAAGAATCCCACTGTGGAGCGAGGCATGGGATTTTGTGCTCCAGGGAGTGCAGTCCAGTACCGACCATCCATTTCTCTTGATTTATTCCTTTAGTCCAGCCATAGTGAATACCCAACAAGCTGACCAAGTACCCTAAAGAGCAGCAAGATGAAGATGTGTATCTCACTGCATGGCAAGGAGAAAACTTAGGAACTTGAGGCAGCTCTGTTTCTGTGTTTTGCATTAAGTGTTTCTCAGCCAGCCCCTCTCAAGTATGGTACAAAACAGGAAACGAAAGCCCCGCAGTCAGAGGATACACCTGCCAAACGCTGGTTGAGCAGCTGTGGCCCTCACCCATGGTTGAATGCCAAAGCGGAAGTGTCAAGGGTTAAGTACAGGCTGAACACCGTTTCTTCTCAAAACTTTGGGGGCTGGATGGTGACAGAGAGGGAGGGATTGATAGAGGTGTAGCCACAGTTTGCCTGGCAGTCTGATGAAAGGTGCTGATCAGGAAGTTGCTCATGTAGCATGCAAACTGCCAATCTTCTTTAGGAACTTGTGTCATCCCTTGCTGTTGGCAATTAGCCCTACAGCTCCAGCTGGCACTTGCGTACAACTGTGTGGCAAAACAGTGAGTGCCAGTTCCCTTGGGAACTGAAGCAGATACAAGGATGGTCAAGGCTCCAAGGCGCAGGGATTGATTGGTGATTTTCTTGACTGGGGACACAGTTTCACTGTTTGTATTTGTTGAGTGACAGCTATGATAGCATTTAAAGTTACATAGCTGTCCTGGCTAGAGGGTCAGATGCAGTGCTTTGGGGCAAATTATCAGTTGAACTTTGTTGGCATAGCATCTTTGGCAGTTTATAGAATGATGCTGTTTTCTTTCAGGTTAGGACACAGGTGGGTAGATCTCCAGACTCTGGGCTGGGCTATCCACAGATGTAATGTATCATAGAGCATTGTTTTGATTCTAGCCATAAATACCTTTTTATCTAGTGGTTAACTATCACTACTTTGCAGACTGTGTGCATCAGGAACTTGTTTATTGCCCAGTAACAAGAGAAGCTGAAATGTGGTAGTACTGAGGCTAATCAGGTTCTCCAAGAGCCTCACCCTGTTTTGGGAGCTGAATGAAGTGTTAAACTCAGAAACTTAGTTATAAAGATTTGTGTGTTTGCTCAAATAGTCCTGTTGGAGCTTGCTTGGGGAGCATTCTTCTTGTTGACTTGCTCTTTCACCTCCCACCCATTGAGATCTTTGTCTTGATTTGTGATTCATGTCTGATTCAGCCAAGTGGGTAGTAGTCTTGGCAGGGAAGAACCCTCTTAGTTCGAGGATTGCAGAAACCTTTAATAAAGGGCAAAAGCACAGACACTGGCTGCTGAAAGTATAACGTAAGTGTTTTAATTCAGGGATTTTCTTCATTATTTGTAGTGTTTTTTGGTTTGGCTATAGCAAATCTTGTGTCATACTTCCCTATGCAGAGCTTTTCTGGATATTCATTTCTCTTCCAACAAGTAAAGGAAAAGTGACACATGTGCCTCACTTTTTCCCATCGCAGTATGATGTCTTGTTATATCTTCAAATGTTCTTCAAATATGGAATGATTCCAAGACTAGAAGTTGTTATAACTATAGCCTGGTTGATTGGAAAATATGTCACAAAATTTTGATCATCTGCAATGGAAAGCTTTTATTAGCTTTTTTTATCTATTAGCTGCTTTAGATACTTTAGAAGTATTTGTGTGTATATATTTATATGTATCATTAGAATTAAAATCAAGGGTAATTATGATTTTGCTTATATTAGCTGTAAAAATGCTGTGCCAGGATCTTGATCTGACCAAGTCAACTGCCTCTCAGTTCTGAAAGGCAACTGTGCTCAGCCTCAAACTGAAAGAACTCAAAACCAGAATTTCCCTGACTGTTACTGAAAAAATAGTGAGAAAATGCCGAGCAACACAGTGTCTTTTAATTATTTTTTCATTTAAGATTAGTTAAATCCCCAGATCTCTCTGCGAGATGAAACTTTATGGTTGGCTGTCCCAGAGCCACACTTATTTGAAAAAAATGAAATCCCTAATAACCTTTGGAGTTGACTGCTGTATTCCTGCAGCTATGGAAAACTCAATGTTTTGGGGGAAATTATACAGGTACCACCTTGTCTTGGTAGAATGTGGCTGTGACAGAGAGGTGGTTTCTTTGTTAGAATGTTTGTGTCTTCCCTCTTTTTATTAATGGGTTGTAATTACAGTACTGTATTTATTGATTACATTGAGACACAGAGAGAGCGTATCTAATTACAGGGTTATTAAATTAGGCTAATAATTGTCATGGTTGTGGTCCACTCAAAATTACTTATTGAAGCTTTTTATGGTAACAGCAGGTAATAACTACATTGAGACAGATGAAAGCAAGGTTTTGTTCCAGCAAGGCTTATTTCATTATAATAACAAAGTTAGTAGCTTTCGATCTACATTTAAGTTCTTTGTATGTGCAGATCCAATATGTCAGGTTAAAGCCAAGTCAAAAAAAAGTGATAAATAATGCTGAAAATGGGAAATAAATATGTGAATATGTTGATTTCATTTTCCAAATGGAATTAACTACAATAGTGAAACAGCATAAAGAATTAAGAGGGTGGTGAGACACTGGAACAGGTTGCCCAGAAAGGCTGTGGATGCCCCCTCTCTGGAGGTGTTTAAGGCCAGGCTGGATGAGGCACTGAGCAACCTGGTCTAGTAGGAGTTCTAGTGGTCTAGAACTAGATGATCATTAAGGTCCCTTCCAACCCCAACCTTTCTATGATTCTATGAAACTAGCTTTCAAGCTTATTAATTTCAGTTTAAATGAACTAAATAAAATAGCCATTTATTAAGTAAAATTACTTCTGAAAGTACACTGAGTTTAGAAGGAACAAATATTAACAGAAAGTGTTTTGCAGGACTAGTTCCTGCTGATCCTTATGACAGCTGTGGGAATAATCTAATGGACCTAATGAGTATTTGTTGTAGCTCTCAAGGAGAGCAGCATGAGTGTGTGACCCAGGAAGGGAGAGAAGGGGGGAAAAAAATAATTGGAGCAGAAAGGTGAGCCACTGGAGAATGATTAATACAGAGCACAGATAAGTCATAACTGATACTCGGTTTACTAATGCTTAGTGTTAGCTTAGGACCTACTCATGGATGGTAATTCCTGCTAATTCCTGCCTGATGTGTTCCCAGGCACTGCATCTCCAGCCTCCACTGCTACAGCAGCCCAGAAAGGGGCCAACACCCATCATGTTCTCACATCCACTGCGTTGGCCAAGTGCTCAGTGCTTTGCCTTTTGGGCACATGGCTCTTGCAGTATTATTTTGAAACACATGTAGTAACTTTCTGATAATTATAGTTCTTTGTCCTTCTTGTAAGTCCCTGTGGAGTAACCTTGTTCCTTCTAGGAGTTGGTGAGATACTGAGTAGGCAGCAGCAACCAGCGCAGTACAGATCAGATTTCAGCCCCCATATCCCACAGTGGCAGAATTTAGTTTAAATAATGTAAAGACTATAAGAGAACAGTAGATTATGATGACTGACAATTAAGTACTCTTTCTTAAAACCTTTTATGGAGGAAAAAATAAATTACAAAGAAATTTCATACCATCCTTTTGTTTCTTACTGCTGTAATAGCTCTCTGTAGGCTTGTGTGGGCTTTGTACTAGTGCACAAAAAAAGACAACAGGTTCTTGGGTAAAGAAGCTGCTGAAATTTTCCTGGGAAAAGGATTCGAGGGTCATTTGCTATTCTAGGGGACATTGAGGCCTGAGTCAAAACTTCTAAAAATGGGTGAAACACCTCCCAGTGAATTTAGTAGTTTTTCTCCAGTCTTGTCCTACTGGTGTATTATTTGGGCAGGATCATTGTAGCTGTGCTTCTTTGGACTAGTAATGTGTGAAGTTGTGCTCTCAGTAATGGGAAGAGGCCTGGAGAAAACTGTGCTTGTACAAACCAGTGGCTCTCAGTTCCTGCTATCTTTGCTGTGTCCTAATGGATAGCCATCGTGACAACAGCCAAGTACCTGTATCCAGGGCTGAATAGACAGGAATACCTCAATCTGACCAGCCTCTTATCTACATGTGCAAGTGCTAACACAGAGCAAGTCTGCCACATCAGCTGCATGGATGTATGCTTCTCTTCAGAAGAGTGGACTGTGTTATCTGGATTACTCTTCTGAATCAATGTCAGATACCAAGCCATCATCCTTTGCATGTGTTGTGACTATATGGCAGCAGCTGATTCTGCCATTCTCTCTTCCCCTGAGTTCTTATTTTGTTTGTTTGTTGCCAGGGTCACAGTTTCCAGTGGCAAATCCCTCACATAGGATTACCTGTGGCAGGAAACTACCTTTCCCCCTCTTCATCATCTCTCATATTGCTTAGGGAGACATATATGTATTGTCTGTTAAGTTCACATTGACTAGCTTATATTCTGAATCTAAGAATGTTACTATTTCTCTCGTTTGACTCTTGGCCTTTTGGAACCGTTTCCTTTTACTTAGTGGAAAATTTGAGTATATGAATCCCAAGAGGCATCAGTGGTGTTGAGAACATCTGATTCTAGCAATCCTGGTACAGAGATACTTTCATTTTCCCTGAATATGTGTGAACAGCATACAGTGGCTGGGAATCTGGAAAAATGAGGGCCTGGAGAAATCCCAGCAGAGCAGAATGATAAAAGAAGATGGAGCAGGAATCCAGAAGACACAGGGATTGAGGGAGATACAGATTGCAAGTGCAGATCGGCATTGGTAGCAGTCCTTGCCTTTGCTGCCTAAAGCAGTGATTTGAAATGCACATAATACCATTGCTAACAAAGGAATAAATCTTGCTTTAGAAATAGAAGTGAGAAAGATTCCTCCCACAGGAGGCACACAAAGTTTTCATCTTCCCACTCATGCCACTGCTCCAACAGCATGCAGCTCTGTTTGCATCCTGGCAATTTGCATCATGGGTTTAGTGAATTGCAAGACTGGAAGTCACAGCAGAGGAAAGTAGAGCTGCTGACCCCTTGCTGATGGCAGGATGCCCAATAGGATGGGTCTGGAACCTATCCTTTCCCTCCAAGCTTGAGCCTCATGCATTTGCTGCCTTGCAAGATAAAAAGGAAGACATTGTTAAAAATAAATAAAAAATTAAAAATTGTCAGTGTTTGGATGAGTGTGTTTAAGCTACTTGTCCAAGAAGCAAAGTGGCTGTAACCTAAGCAGCCAAAGTCTGCCTGAACTGGGTCTGAATTTGGCTCCTTGTCTCTCCTTCACACCCACAAATAAAGTACAAATAAAAGCTGTGATTTCTTAAGGGTAGGTGGGAGGGAGGAGGTGGGAAAGCCAGTGGAGTGTGGCATTTCATTGACAGTTGATGTGCATTCCTTGAAAACCTGAGCTTCTCATCAGTCCTTGCTTGATTCAGTTTGACAAGTCATTGGGAGATAGGATGCAGTTTGTTAAGAGGGGGATGTTATGAGTATAGGATCTTTGTGGGAGAATTATGGAGCAGTGCAAACTTCTGATAAAGGGATGGGGAGAAAGCCCTATTACTCTGAAAACTGGGGTGCAGTTTTCAAAACATAAATCTTTGGCAGAAGTTACATTCAAAGGGGTTGTTAATTTGGAATTGTATTTACTTTCAACTGTCATTTAAGGCTGTGGCCCTCTGGAGAAGAAACAGCAGGGTAGACTGGAGGGCTCCTGCATTCAGTTGAATCGGGAAAATGGACAACATTGCCAGTTGAATAACATTAGTTAAACTGCAGTGGAGGCACAGACATTTATAGATAGTGTGCAAGAGTCTCTCATCCTTACTAAACAGCAGTCTGCTCTGTGACAAGGCCAAGATTCTTCTAAGCACAGCAAGGCTAAATAGGCAGAACTGTTATTTCTGAATAAGTATGTTCATATGGTGATAATATTGTTATGTCAGTTTAATTTGCAGCATAACTTAAAGCTTTCTTGCGAAGAGAAATCCTTAAAAGAAAGATCTGTGAGTTCACATCTCCTCTTGATACTTTCTATGATACTGCAGAGTTTTGCTCTCTCATGGTGTATCGTTGCCTGCATTTTGCCTGTGCATCATTGCCTGCTATTTCACTTTTTGTATTTTTCACTTCTGCTGAAGTATACTGTAGAAGGCAATAAAAAAACAAATATCCAAAGCTCCTAAGTTTTCAGGTCAGTATCCCTGGTAGAGAAGACATGGTTGTTTTGAAGGTGAATTTTTTAGGTGTTTAGCTATGACCTAAACTAATTTTTGGTTAAATTGATGCCTCCCATTGATTTTGGTGAATCCTGGCTAAGCTGTTGATAAGCACTTCTATAAATGCAGCCTAATCTCCAGATATATTTGAGCTCAGAAAAATTCCCTCATCACTCAATTGTCATCCTTGAGGGCTGTACAGCTCTGGGTTTTTTTTCTTCAGTGGAGTATTGTGTCTTAGTGGCAGAGGAAATGACCCTGCTGTCCTTGTTTGTCCTTTGGGATCCCTGAGCGTGTAGCAGGAGCTCCTGTGTGGTTCTCTTCTAGCTGGGTTTCGGTTCTAGAGCAGGAGAGTTTTTCACTTTCTACTTTTCTCTCTTTTTTTCCCCATTGAAGCATTGAGCTGCAAGCAGCTGTCTGGGTTTCCTTGTCTGCCTGCTGTGATGCCCAGGCAGCTGTGCTGTCCCACAGCCAAAGTATTGCCCAGCTTTGTTAAAAAGTAACGAGATTGGGAAAGAGGGGAGGAGAAAGGGTTGCACAGCACATTGGCAATGGGTGCTGGGAGACTGCTGTGTCAAACTAGGGATGCATTTTCTGTGTGTCTGTCACAGTAAGGCTCACCTGCTGACTCGGGGAAAGCTGTTAATCACAAGGTGCTGCTGAAGGTCTCTGGGAAAGGAAGTAGTGCTGACAATGACAAACAGCTTATGTTCATGTCTCATGGAAACTTAAACGCGTGTAAGTGTGTGTTCAGCGTCTGCTTTCTGCATGCTGCATGACTCAGACAGAGAAGGTCAGGTGTGGCTGACAACAGGCCTGTGACGTGCAGTGACTTCTTTTTTATTTTTTGCAAATAGCTTTCTTGTGTACAGCAGGGCATTGTATTTCAGTATTTGTTCATTCTTGGGTTTATGTGCATCTTTTTCCAGCAATGATCATCGTGTCTGTTTTGTGGTTCCACCTTTGACCACTATGCATTGAATTGTTCATTGTTCCTCTCTAATTTACATGCTCAGTTTGCAGCATGTCAGGTTTTCAGTTTCTGCTCAACTTAATATTTCTTTTCTTTGTATTTTAGAAGAAGGCATGGCATACAATTAAAACTATGGTTAACTTACCAGTCATCAGCCCCTTCAAGAAACGCTACTCCTGGGTGCAGTTGGCTGGGCATACAGGTGAGATGAATCTCTTCAATGTGCTTGACTTGGGTGGGTACAGCAGCAAGGAAAGCAGTGTTTCAGTCCTCTGTTTCCTTCCCTAATGTAAAAGGAAGCAGGAAATATCATGTGAATCTGAACTGGAACGTTTTTTCTTCAGTTGTTGGGAAGACAGGGAAGGGGAGTTGAATACCTGAACAGTGAGATGAGCAAGAAAACAATGGTCAGACTCTGGAAGAGCCAGGGTTCTAATGCATCTTTGTGAGGTGTCATGTGTAAAATATGTTAGTGAGATGCAAGAGTCTGGAATTGAAGCCCTGGTCTGTCTGTTGCTGCTTGCTGTGGAGCAATCTTAGCCGAGTAGCCAGTATGTTGCTTCCCAAGTAGAGGGAAGGAAGTATGTGTCTGTGTGTGCCTCAGCTCTGGCAAGGGCAGTGTTTCTAATACCACCCCCAAACCTGTCTGTCCTATGAACACAAGCCCTTGGATGGAAAACAAATCTGGTGAAAATTCACTTGCTGGCCACATATTGCTTTGTGAGTCTGTCATTGTTCGCTGTGTAAGTGCAGGCAGAAGTTCAGTCAGCTGGATGTAGTTTTATGTCAGAGAAGTTCTCAAATTTGCTTCCCTTATACTTAGTTTAATTCCTATGCAGCCTAAAGTGCTAATGCAGGGTTTATTAGTACACATGTGGGCAGGCACCTACACTGCATTGTGCTTTCATGCAGTACCTGAACCACCTCTGTATATGCTAATGCACTAATAGGATGCACTTCAAAGCTGTGCAGAGAAATTTATTTAGCCCTAGAAATGGAGCAGCTGCATTTCACTTGCTGGTGTTGTTGGGGCCAACTTGTATAATGCAGAGATAAGATGACCCAGTCTTATTGTAGCTCTTACCACAGTACGTGTGGGGATGGCTTGATGTGTGTGAAGTGATGCAGTCACTGGCCATGTAATCGCAAGCCTTCTGGAAGTGTGTGCAGTAGGGTGGAAGAATGGGGTTAAGAGGTTGCAAGAAGATGAGGAGAGATACTGCTCTGGTTTGCTTTAGATAATTTTCTGTGGCTGCATTTAGTCCTTTTTTTTTGGCGGCTGTTCTTCTCTGATATAACAGTTCTTTCCAAACTAAATTCTGGGCATCACCGCCCTCACCCTTGTGCTGAGGCAGTGCTGGTTATGGGATTTGTCAGAGAAAAACCAGTTTGTGGTGGCTGAAGGATCCTGCTGTGATAAAAGTTGAGTCTTAGCCCCAGGATTAATGAAGCTTCTACTTTAGGGCCTGTTTTATGTTGTGTAGATTAAAGGGTTTCTCTGAATGAAACCTGTACTTTCCTCAAATGTTACTGGCAGGTTGTGAGACAGAAGAGTGACTTCCACAGCTGGAGTCTAATTACTGCCAATCCTGGCCTATGGAGACTGTCATTTGTGCTGGATACCATTGAGACAAGGCTGTAAAAAAGCAGTTGCTCTGTGGTCTGTACTGGTAGCCCTGTACACTTGCAGGGCTCCTGAGAAGAGGCGGTACCTGGAGGTACACACATGCGCAGTCACAGTGGGTGTGTGTGTCTAGAAAGGGCATTGCTTGGCTTCTAGCCTGTTCATGGCATTTTAAGGGTCACTGATTGACTGTGCTGCCTGGCTGTGTACACACTCAGCAGGTATACACTGTGTGAGGATTAAGGACAAAGCCAACACCGGTGGTGTTAACGCAGCTTTAAAATAGCCTGTCAGAGGATTAATCAGTTCTAACTTGTGGCTTCTTCCTGTGCATTTTAATAAGCGAAGTAGTGTTTGATATCCTAACAAAGAATGTAGCATTAAAAAAACCCTAATGGCCTTGAGCAACTGCTTTCCTTAAAGCTATAAATTCTGGCATGGGATTATATCCAAATGGACTTTCACTGCCAATGGCTGTGTTTGCTGTGGGTGTTTTATTGTTTCTGGAAGCATGCTATCATTTCTGTTCAGGGGAAATCTTTAACTGGTGTCATGAAGATGAGACGGATGAAGCTGGAGTACTGGGGGGGAAGGTGTTTTTTGCAGGTCAGACTTGTCAGCATGTGTTTGATTTTCTTTTTTAGGGAGTTTCAAGGCAGCTGATAGTGGGAAGATTCTCAAACGCTACTCGGAGAATGAAAAGGAGTGTTTTGAGCGATTGATGAAAGACCCGCTGCGTTCCTGTGTCCCTTGTTTCCACGGTGTGGTGGAGAGAGATGGCGAGAGCTACATTCAACTGGATGACTTGCTTACTGATTTTGAAGGACCTTGTGTGATGGACTGCAAGATGGGGATCAGGTGGAGTACTTGGAAGAAAAAGTGCTTTCTTGCCCAAATGTATTTGAATGAAGTCATGCTCTTTCTGGAGTAACATTGTAGCAGCCTTGAAATTCAGTTCAGGCAAGGTTGCTTTGACAGTTGCCTTGGGCAAGCTGAGGAGAGTATGTTCTGTTGTTGCCTGATTGTATGTGGATGCTGCAGACTTGACTGATCTGCTGTCTCAAAAAGTATTCACATTGAAATACTTTCATCAAGATGTAAGACAAAGTTTCTTTGCAGCAGACTGATAGTACATGGGAAAAAACTACTACATGGTTCATTCACTGCTAGTTCATTTGATCTTTGTGTGTGCAGTGGTTAAAAAATAAAACAACCAAAGAGTAAAATTCCCATCTCCAAATGTGAATGACTGAATAGCAGCACCAAAGCCTATTTCCAGTCCTTGAATGGGTCTTTACTGATATTGATCTTTTCTGTAGAGAGTAGTCCATTAACTTAGGATTGTCCTGTGTTTTTCCCTACTCTGACAATTCCATGATGATTTACCTTGTTCTTCAGAGTGTGCTTTCTTTTCCTTATCTTTGATTGAGAGGAAAGCCTAAAAAATGTTGTCCAAGCATAAGAAATAGATAATGAATCTGAGAACCTGAAGTAGCGATATAGAGAGGTATGAACTGTCATTGTAATCTTTTGGGTGCTCAAAAGTTGCTGTGATAAATGAGTTATTCAGCGTACTGGAGTACAGACAAGTCTTTTCAAATAGATGTAGGATCTTAAGTTCATCAAGGTAAATCACAGTAGAAATATATAGTACTCGTATGCCAAAGAGAAAGTAGAATTTTCAGCAGTACATATTTTATTCAGAGTAGGTAATGCTCTGGCAATGAGTGACAGCATCTCCTAAACAACCAGCCTGGTGTGTTACACTATGTTGAAGAAAGCATACATGAGGTGCCTGCAGCTCTGAAAGCAAATGGGATCCTGGGCTCCATCAGGCAAGGGGTGGTCAGCAGGGATAGGGAGGTGATTGTCCCTCTCTACTCGGCTCTTGTGAGGCCCCATCTGGAGTGCTGTGTCCAGGTGTGGAGCCCTCAGTACAAAAAAGACATAGAGATTTTGGAAAGGGTCCAGAGGAGGGCCACGAGGATGATCAGGGGGCTGGAGCACCTCCCCTATGAGGACAGGCTGAGGGAGTTGGGCTTGTTCAGCCTGGAGAAGAGAAGGCTGCGGGGTGACCTCATTGCAGCCTTTCAATACCTGAAGGGAACCTACACCCAGGAAGGGAGTAAACTCTTTGAAAGGGCTGACAATAGCAGGACTAGGGGAAATGGATCCAAGTTGAAGGAGGGAAGATTTAGGTTGGATGTTAGGGGGAAGTTCTTTACTAGGAGAGTGGTTAGGTCCTGGAACAGGCTGCCGAGGGAGGTTGTGGATGCCCCGTCCTTGGAGGTGTTCAAGGCCAGGTTGGATGGGGCCCTGGGCAACCTCATCTAGTAAATGTGTTTGTTTGGTGGCCCTGCTAGGCAGGGGGGTTGGAGATTCTGTGGTTTGTGGAGAGAGACAAGCTCTAGGAATGCAGTGAAACACAAATAGTGCCTTTCTAATGGTTACCAGATTAACAAGCTCACTGATAATGGCACCTTTCACCTTCCTGTTCTCAGTTACCTTTTTTGGTTTGGACCTGTTTGGTTAATCTGCTGTACTCTTTCATTTGTACTAGATGAAGAGGGATTTTGTCTCTCATTGTATCATGCATTAAGTAAAACCTTAACTGCTTTCTGAGGCCTAAAAAAAGGCTGATTTTTTTTTTTTTTTGTGAGGAGGGAGAAGGCAGTAAGACTTCATCCGCTTTAACTGCTTTTGATTTCATTTAAGGGATTTTTTTCTAACTCTTCTCTGAAAATACAGTTCTGTTTCATGGCACAGTAGGAGTTGAATCCTCTTCCTTTCTGTAAGTAAGACGTAACAATGACATGTGACAGCAAGAAAAGGTACAGTTAGGACAGCAGATAACACAATTCTAGAATCCTGTGAATTCCACTAAATGTACCTGTGCAGTCATTAGTCTCTGTTCTTTGGTTTCTTCATTTGCAGCACTGGAATAATAACATCTAACTTTTGTGATTGACATTTCTTGAGGGAAGGTTATAATTTGTAAAAAGTGATGTGAGTTTGTAAAATATTTGAGTTCTTAGAGTTTTGTTGTGTGATGTGGTGGTTTTGCAGGACATACCTGGAAGAAGAGTTGACTAAGGCCCGTGAGAAACCAAAGCTGCGTAAGGATATGTACAAGAAAATGATTGAAGTGGATCCTCTCGCTCCCACAGCTGAAGAGAATGCCCAGCATGCTGTTACCAAGCCCCGATACATGCAGTGGAGGGAA
Organism: Turnix velox; assembly: GCA_013400935.1. Taxonomy (NCBI): domain Eukaryota; kingdom Metazoa; phylum Chordata; class Aves; order Charadriiformes; family Turnicidae; genus Turnix; species Turnix velox. The sequence goes on along the minus strand of VZTY01023291.1, from coordinate 43,156 downwards.
ACCATCAGCTCTAGTGCCAACCTGGGCTTCAGGATTGAAGGGATTAAGGTAATTGTTTCACTTCTCCTGCCTATTCTTGGAGAACAATCTTTGTTTGATTTGTTGATTAATCAGAAAGTCAGGGCAGATCAGCAGGCACTTTTCCAAAGGATTATGTGGAAATGCACTAATTAAAACTACAGAGTTTAGTGGTTTTGAAACTTAATAATTGTAAAAGAGTACTGTCAATGAAGTGAACCATCAAACACACATCAGCAATACCTGGCTCAACCACTGAGACATTGCAGGAAGGACCCAAGCAGGCACACAGAGTACATACAGTGAAAATGACACTAACAAAGAAGAATTCAGAATGTGAGAGACTTTACTCTGATAATAAATAAACACTTATCATTCCTGGATAAAAAAAGCAATGTCAAGGACTGAAGCAGTTATGTTTGGTTTTTATTTTTTGTTCCAGTTCTGCTTATTTGCAAGGCATGTTAAAAGTGTTCCCTTAGATATTCTTGGTATTGAGGAAATCCCTTTTAAGTATATTACAATAGCTGGAATGAATGGAGCTGGAATAAAGAGAGAACAGTAAAAAAAAAAAAAAATTCATTAACAAAGTCCATCTGTTGTTTTTGATTGCTAAATCTGTGCCTCTGTACCTTACACCTTACAGCCATGGAAGGATTCTGGCAATTTTCTTTCCTACCCACTAATTCTTTGTTTGTTGTACCCCATGACAATATCCAGATACCCACTAGGACCTACTCTGTCACTTGAACATTAACACTTGCTGGAATCCATAAGTGTGCTTTCTGCTTCAGCAGCTTGCAGCACAGGGCATGGTGAGGGGTGCTCAAACCCACCTGTACCACTTCTTTCTGGAAGCCCATGACCAGACAGCTGTGAAGAGGTTAACATGGGTTACCCTGTGGGATTTCAGGATGTTCTCAAAGCATATCTGTTAAATTTAGCTATGTTAGGACATTGTAGGTTATAGTCTGGGTGAGTTTTGCTTCTATCTCATAGCTCAAACACATATGAAGAAAAAAGGAATGAAAGAAGAAATCAGAGGCTCATTCAACACTGCTTTCATCTCTGCTGCCCTTTGTTATCTTTTCCCCTTCCTCGTTCATAGATTCTCCTGCTGTGATACAGGAACTTGGGCTTCCAGCTCATGCTGTGCTGGACCCCTCTATACTGTGCCACCCACTCCTGGCTATTACACACAGAGGCATCCTCATGCAGGAACTGTCTGTGTGGTAGATGATCTGGCTCCAGTACAGTGAAGACACTTCTTATCTTACCCTTTAACCATTTAATTGTGTTATCAAGATACCTGTTTATTCCTATACCACTTAGTTTTTTGGATGATCTGAGTAATGAAATTGGAAACCTAGATGATTACAAGGCCTTTGATATCCACTCTTGATAAGACCGTTAGTGTAGAAGACTGACAGGTTTATGTTAGATCCTGGAAAGTGGCTGAACCTAAGGGAGCAGAGAGCTCTAGTAAAATCTCTGGATTGTTCTTTATGGTTCGACTGGCTATCAGAGGTAGATAGGAACAGTATGGCACATAGACTGCATGATAATTCCTTATTTTGAGTGCATGATAATTCCTTATTTTGAGTCAATGTTGTAACTGTATAAAAGAGCTCAGAGTACTGCAGTACATTACTTTTTCCTCTGTCTCCCTGTGCTGCTATGAGGGAGGTAAGTATTCTCTTATTATTTTACATGGAGTAATGATGACAAAGTGCATTGTTGAAGCAGTGCTGCTAATCAGCACTCCCTGTAGCTGAACTTCACCTCTTGTTCTGTGCATTTGCAGAAAAGCAAAGCCATATTGCAGAGATCCCATTTTGAGATGAGAGCCTTTGAGTATTAGTGGTGCCAGGTAGTGGTTGATGGGAAAATGGGTGGTTTTCCCCAAGTGCAATTAGTACTTTTGGAGTTTGCTTATACTTCTTACTCCAGTAGCCATAGGGCAGGAATGACCAAACCCAACAAAACTGTTAGGCTAAGAGTGAAATCATAGAAACACTTCTGTGAAGTGGCTTCCTGCAAACGAGATCTGATTCACTGTACACACCTCTCCTTCGTCATTTCTCTATAGGTTGATCCACCTCTTTTCCTTGCCTTGCTTCCCTGTCTCTGAAATCAGGCCAGGTCTGCTTATGGGATTTGTTCTTCTTCCTCTTACAAAACTCAGAAAGTAGTAAGAACCACTGAGTTTCCTTGCAGCTGGCACCTGACAGTTTCTTGTTCCTGCCAGACCAGAAGGACCAGACATCACAAAAAATGTCTCTACAACATAGCTTTGCAGAAATGCATAGGTCTGAGAATTAGGACTTCTGGTTTCCCATTCTGTAATTGGACCTCTGTGTCATAGAAGTGTTTGACATCCAATGATAGGACAAGGGAAAATGGGTGCAAACTGGAACTTAGGATTTTCACATAAATATGAGAAAAAGCTTTTTCATATTGAAGGTAACAGAACACTGGAACAGGCTGCCCAGAGAGGGTGTGGGGTCTCCTCTGGAGATGTTCAAATCCTGCCTGGACATGTTCCTGTGTGACCTGGTCTAGGTCTTCCTGCTCTGTCAAGGGGATTGGAATAGATGAACTCTTGAGGTCCCTTCCAATCCCTGACATTCTGTGATTCTGTGTTTCTAAACAACAGGGAAGTGAGCAATTGCTCTGTCCAAATAAAAAGGATGAAATAGAAACAAACAGCAGCTATTTCAGGTTTTGCTCTGGGATATGGGGTCCCAGGAGGATGATTTTTTTTATTTTCCAGAACAACCTTACTCCAGTGAAGGAGGTACAAGGCATCAGACAACATTCCAAGTTTCTGTGTTAAGTACTATCACACAACACATCAGATGGCTCCTTAACTTTCACTGCCTACCTGCTGAACTTCACTTGCATAACTTACACATCTCATCAGCTTGACATATCACACTTGTATCTGGCCCACAGTTTTGGGATAGAATTCTGTTTATTCTGCTGCTCAAAAGTCTGGTAGGTGGGAGGCTGTTCTGCTGGGCTTTGCCATTCANGACCAGACATCACAAAAAATGTCTCTACAACATAGCTTTGCAGAAATGCATAGGTCTGAGAATTAGGACTTCTGGTTTCCCATTCTGTAATTGGACCTCTGTGTCATAGAAGTGTTTGACATCCAATGATAGGACAAGGGAAAATGGGTGCAAACTGGAACTTAGGAATTCCACATAAATATGAGAAGAAGCTTTTTCATATTGAAGGTAACAGAACACTGGAACAGGCTGCCCAGAGAGGGTGTGGAGTCTCCTCTGGAGATGTTCAAATCCTGCCTGGACATGTTCCTGTGTGACCTGGTCTAGGTCTTCCTGCTCTGTCAAGGGGATTGGAATAGATGAACTCTTGAGGTCCCTTCCAATCCCTGACATTCTGTGATTCTGTGTTTCTAAACAACAGGGAAGTGAGCAATTGCTCTGTCCAAATAAAAAGGATGAAATAGAAACAAACAGCAGCTATTTCAGGTTTTGCTCTGGGATATGGGGTCCCAGGAGGATGATTTTTTTTATTTTCCAGAACAACCTTACTCCAGTGAAGGAGGTACAAGGCATCAGACAACATTCCAAGTTTCTGTGTTAAGTACTATCACACAACACATCAGATGGCTCCTTAACTTTCACTGCCTACCTGCTGAACTTCACTTGCATAACTTACACATCTCATCAGCTTGACATATCACACTTGTATCTGGCCCACAGTTTTGGGATAGAATTCTGTTTATTCTGCTGCTCGAAAGTCTGGTAGGTGGGAGGCTGTTCTGCTGGGCTTTGCCATTCAGTCAGTTCATTCTTTTCTAGATAAATTTGTAAATTTAGCATTACCAGATTTTTTTTAATGTATGTACTAGGGGGTATGCTGTGGAGTAAATAGTGTTTCACCTGCTGAGACTGGAACAGAATTTACTGATTTTGGTGCAGTGACTTTTTAACATGTGGGAAGGAATGCATTTTAATGCTGTTGGTTTAATCTTAGAATGGAAATGAGCTCTAGTAAAAACAGATATGACAGAGAGGAATACAGTTTGATAATCTTGTAGGCATTTAGTATGTACAGGCTGCCATCTATTTTACATGCAAGCTCATATTTGTTTCCCTTGAAGCAACAGGAATGCTTCTGGAGAAATGCAAATTCACATAGACTGTGCTGAACAGGTATCTCTAGTTCATGCATCGCTCTTGACTTGTAGCCCCACGAGCACATGCCAGTCACTGCCATTGCATAGAAAACCTTTTATTTTTCAATAGCAGGAATCTACAGAGTGGGTGATGAGCTAGCTGTACCACTAACACAAAAATACTCCAAATTTCTCCAGGACCCAATTGAATACAGGCAATACTTGAACTCTCCTTTGCAAAAATTAACACACCTGCTTTGTCACTGCTAGCATTTATGTCACTCCTAGTATTTGCTGTTCTANACCCAATTGAATACAGGCAATACTCGAACTCTCCTTTGCAATCTCCTACTATTTCAGATTGCTTGCTGTTCTGTGACTTCTGGGTCACATTGATGTCCAAAGTTATATTGAGAACTGAGTCTTAACCACAACTTTCAGTTTTTGTTTTTCAGCAGTAAAATCAGAGATACCCCAACCAAACAAAAAAGTACTAGTGCTGGGGTTGAAAATGTGCCGTTACACCTCCAATCAGGCTTTGACCACACCAAATTACATGAGAGGGCAACCAAAGATGTCACTGTGGCTTGCCCCATTGAATTTTGCACTTCTAGTACTGATGTGTGAGAAAACCCTCCTGCAAGCTGATATTATTGTGAGTTGTTTGCTGCTTGGGGTTTTTTTTGGTTTTTAACTGTACTCAGCAGGAAATGAAGTGTTATGTAAAGTTACCCAGTCAGCTTTTCTATCTTTTCTCAACTTCTTACTTGGTTTATCCTGTTCAGTTACTCACATCTGCTTAGCAGGAGCTGAGCTGCTGCTGATGGTTCAAGAGGATTGACAGATAAGGGAATAATATGTGTTTTGTATAAATCAAGTCATGTCTTTGTGTTTTTGTGCAGAAGTCAGATGGAACATGTAACACAAACTTCAAAACTACGAAGACACGGGAGCAAGTTCTGCAGGTTTTTGTGGAATTCATTGAGGGCAACACAACCATTCTGGTGAGTCTGAGCTCTTCAGGTTTACTGATCTTTGACTTTAAGAACTTGCTTCAGGGCCATGTGTCTTCTGGTATAAGAAAGATTAAGGAAGAAAATTATATGGGCTTCCAGTCCCTTCAGCAGATGTAGTGGACGTGAGGACTTGGTAGACTGTGAAAAGTAGTTTACTGTGACCAGTTTTGGCAGTTCTGGTCATGAGTTCAACTCAAGTTCCTCCTGCTAGCAAAGTGTTGGTTTTGCTGATAAGGGCTTGCAGTCAGCTATAGTCATATAGTCATAGTCAACTATGAGTGTTAGATGCATCNGCTGATAAGGGCTTGCAGTCAGCTTTGACTATGAGTGTTAGATACATCGGAGGTGCACGGATGGTGTCTAAGCAAGGATTGTGTTGGCCAGAAAAAAATTGGAGAGGATAAAAGGAGAGGATAGGGGCAGGAAGTGAGACTGATGGCAGGTTGTGCTCCTATGTGTAAGAACAGCCTTAGAGAGAAATTCCTTTATGCTACTTCAGCATGGTTGGCATTTGTCTCTCTAACACAGTTTCATTCCCCTTCCATAGTAGAATACTGAAAGGTTTTTCATGGCTTGAAACTTTAATTTCTGCATTAAAAAGAAAAAAAAATGGATGGAAGGAGGTGTGCAGCCTGATGCTATCTTACTCTATCCAAAGCAAGATAGATACACTTGGTGTAACACATGCAGCAGAGAAACTCACTATGAAAGCCTGTTGAGGCATGTTTTTAGTTTGACTTTCAAATGATAAACCTATTGCTGTGAAGAACTTTTACCCTAAATTTCATATGATCTTTTCATTATACTGACTCTTGTAAACAGAATATCTTCATTCCTTACTGTGATATTTATGGTTTGTTTTATTTCCTCCTCTTCCTCTAGAAAAAATACCTCAAGCGTCTGCAGGAAATTCATGTAATTCTTGAATCCTCAGATTTCTTCAAGCGACATGAGGTGAGCAGGGTGTACAATGCTGGGCTTTGCTGCTGCTTTTGATCATTTGTGTGTACTTCAGAATACCCCGTTGTACTAATAGAAAAGAGTTTGTAGTGTAAGAAAACTACTGTTTGTTAGAAACATGTGTACCTCAAAGTTTCCATTAGAACAACAAAGAAAATTAAACCAGTTGAGGAGTAAGATATCCTCCTGTCTTTGTAACACTTACAGCTCTGGCTCATTGAAATGGTTTATTCATAGAATCATAGAATAGTCCGGGTTGGAAGGGACCTCAAAGATCATCAAGTTCCAACCCCCTCTGCCATAAGCAGGGACACCTCCCACTAGATCAGGCTGCCCAGTGCCCTGTCCAGCCTAGTCTTGAACACCTCCAGAGAGGGGGCATCCACAACCTCTCTGGGCAACCTGTTCCAGGGGTTCACCACCCTCACTGTAAAGAATTTCTTTCTTATGTCAAGTCTAAACCTACCCCTCTCCAATTTCCATCCAAGATTTCTAGTCCTCCCATCCGATATTATGTTAAAAATTCCTTCCCCTGCCTTTCTGTAGGACCCCCTCAGGTACTGATAAGTTACTGTGAGGTCCCCTCTGAGCCTTCTCTTCTCCAGGCTGAACAACCCCACTTTGCTGTAGTTTCTCTAATCTTGGTATGTTCCAGTGGAAATCTTTATGGAGGAATGGTAATGTGGAAGCTTGCATTTGCTACAGTTGTAGTTTGACAGTGTCTTCAGTACACTGCAGTGACACTGAACTGCTGGATGACTCTGCTCTGTGTGCTCTTAGAGCTTTGCTGTGGTGAAGGCGTCATTGTAAGTTCAAGGTTTTGAGGTCTTGGGGTTTTATTTTAGGTTTGATGTTTTCCTCTTCTTGCTAGAGGTGTTTTTGTTAATCATGGGGCATTGTTTTCTTTAGAAGTAGTCACTTGTTTTTGCTGAATTGCTCAAATCGAGTCTCAAAGTGAGCAGGAGAATTGCTTTTCTTCACTTCTATCTACTGGGTCCTTTTCCCCACCTCTAGGTCTCTGCTAGGGTTATACAGAATTGGGCATATAATTTGTCAGTTTGTAAGTGCNCCTTTTCCCCACCTCTAGGTCTCTTAATACATTAATGACTGCTAGGGCTATACAGAATTGAGCATGTAATTTGTCAGTTTGTAAGTGTAGCCCAACAGTCTGATGGGTCACATGTGAGAAGGTTATTTGAAAACATCACCTTAGTGGGAAGCATTACATGATGGGGAAGGGATAAAGATGGGTTTTTTTTAACCATATCATCTCCATCTGTCTTCCAGGTCGTTGGAAGTTCACTACTTTTTGTACATGATAGCAGTGGAAATGCCAATGTGTGGTTGATTGATTTTGGAAAGACTACACTTCTCCCTGATGGGCAGACACTGGATCACAGGATCCCCTGGCAGGAAGGCAACAGGGAGGATGGATACTTGTTGGGATTGGACAATTTGATTGGCATCTTGGAAAGTATCACTGAAAGATGAGTTGAGAATGGCACAAAACTTGCAGGGCTGCTCTGTAACTTTCTGGTCTACTTGGATCGCTCAGAAGGAAACCTTTGACTCCCTCCAGACTTCTGAGGTCATCAGTGCAGAGGGAATTGCATCCAAAACCCAGCAGTTAGTCATCAAAATGACTTTTGCATCGGCCCTCTATGAACCTAAGTAATGCCAGAGTTGTCTGCATTGCACCAGCTTAACTTCATCTGGTCCTTAGAGAGTGAAGATCTCCATACTCAGGAATCACACCAGCATGAGTCAAGCGATCTGTATGGTAAATCAGAATGATTGGATTTCTGGCAAACAGATAGAAATGCAGATTACCTCTTAGTGAGCCACCTTAGCAAGTGCTTGGGAATTCAGGATAGAAGTAACAGTTTTTCAGGAAAATGCATAGTGTTGAAACCAGCAAGTGTTGTGGTTTCCCCCCCTGCTATTTCCAAGTCTCCTTGCTCCTGTGTACACAACAGGTTGGACCAACAACTTCTGCTGCATTGTGTTACAGCCTGCACAAGGTGGAAACAGGTGATAATCACAAGAAACCTGGAGTAAAGACAGACAGTAGTTTGTAGTGGCTGAATATGGTAACTGCTGTTTACCATTCGCCCTCTTCTCCAACCTAGCCTGGATTTACTTCTATCCAGGAAAAGCCTTTGCTTTTTTGTAGCCTCTCAGGATATTGCAAATACTCTAGAGAGTGAATGGCAGCCTATTGTCTCCAAAAAATTCGACTTTCAGACAGGGAGGGCTGTTGGAAAAGTGCCTAGCTTGGCAAGTTTGGCCTTGTGCAGCTCAACTGCAGCTCTGAAAATCAGTAATGATTCTTTTGCACACAGGCCAAGGAACTGAGGATTTTTTTCAAGGTTAGTTTATATTAAAAGATAAAGCCCCTATACACATGCACACACATTTGTAATAGCAACCAGTAACCAATGGGATCTCTTAAGATCAGAGTTGGACTGACTCCTAATGCAAGTGACTTTTTGTTCATGGTCCTGTTCCCAATATGATGCTGCCACTTCAGTGCAGAGACTGGGGCAGCAATCCAGAATGTGATAGTTCTGCATTCATAGCATTACACTAATGAGGAGATAATTCCCAAGCATCCTTCCTCCAAGGTACTAGCTTTTAACTCAGGGCAGTTTGGAGGAAGGAATGTCAATGTATCCCATCCACTAGTCCACATGTGGAACTGCAGGGCTACCTACCCTTCATTCTCTTGCTGTAGCCCAGGCACAGCCACAACAAATTCACAGTGTTTAGGTTAAAATCAAGGGAGATTGAAGTAATTTCTTGCAATGGCTTTACCTTTTTTGTTGGTTGCTTCTAGTCACTTGAACAGTTCTTTAAATATTAGCAGTATAAATACTACCAGTATTTACATGTTCATTCACATTCCAGGTTTTAACATGAGTAATATGATGATGCAGTTTTTGAAAACGAGGACAAGACTTAAATTGCTATTTGATTGCTAATCCCTTTCAATATCTAAAGCTGGTAATGCACATTGATCTGAAATCGCTGTCTTTTGCCCTTGTCCTTTGTTCAGAAGAGATTCTGAGAACTTTAGAATACATCAAGGTGACTCCACACTTTGGGGAACTACTATTTGTATAATTGTGATCATGAGCAAAAAAAAAAGACTGTAGAGTCCAGAACTGGATCTATAACATTTGTAATTAGGATTGAACAGCCTAAAATGATTTCTAAAAGGAATTTGTTCAGATAACACATTACTGTACGAAGAGATCAGTTTGATTTAATAACTTTTTCATCACCTCCAAACAAAATATGAGTATTAAGATACCATCAAACTTGAATTTTTGGGTTAGATGACAGAGTGTGTGTTCTGTGGGGAGTAATGACACATGGCATTTCACCCTAAACTAGAAGTTGTTAAATTTCTAATTATTTTTTGCAATTCACTGCAAATTCAGACAGCTTCTGTAGCCTCCCAGTTTTATTTTCATGGTATTTAATGAGTTTTCCACTTAGGTGTTTCAGAGGATTTATGCTTTTTTAATCAACAATGAGCCTTCAGTAGAGAGCACAGATATTAGCATTCCAGATGCCTTCTAACTTTTGAACTGTCACAAGATGACAAATTAATCTGTGGTGAATTTCATACCACTTTTAAAAGTTGTCTTCCTCCTTTCCTGCAGCCAACAGGTAAGCCATCATTTAGCAGTGCTTAAGGAGACCAGGAAGTAAATAGGTGTCGCAGGAGAGAACTTTAATAACAGTATCTTTTCTATGAGACTATCACAAGAACAATCATTTAAAAATTAGAAAAGTCAGAAATTAGACTGTTAACTTGGTAGAATTAATTAGTGGTTTGCCGAGTTTAATCTTCAGATTTAAATTACTTTCTTCTGTTGTCACATATGTCAATCTTTTGCACCAGTGTAACTTGCTTTCTACAGGGGACATCTAGAGGATAATAGTTGATCCTTAAATGTTAGGTGATAACCTGAGACAGAGGTTCAGAATGACTTTTCAAAAGCAACATAGTACCAATTGCAGTATGTAGCCTTGGAAAAAACATGGAGAAGGATCCATTTCTCTGCAGCTGTTGAAAAGGGCAGAGAAAAAAATAAAACAAAAACTTCTGCTGCAGCAGACCGTAGTTTGGAAACTTATTCTAGATGATAAATAGTTCTAACACATTAGTTTTAAAATGTCCCTTTTGCTTGTGAAGGGATTTCAAGGGAAGAAGCCACAGTCTTCTGCTGTTATGGGAAAGGAGAAAAGGAGGTAACTTTTAATTAGTGCTCTCACTAGTTAGATGCAGCAACACTTACTACTGTTCCTACGTGAATCTGGCTGTAGGGTTTCTGTACCTAAACTTTATGAGGGAGTTGGTGTTTTTGGCCTTGGAGGACTATCTAAGGTGTCAGTGTTGTTCTCATTGTACAGGTGGGAATAGTAACTACTTACCTCACAGGACTGGTGTGAGGCTGTCCTCCATTCTCACAAGATGCTGTGAGATTCTTCAGAGGAAGGTGCAATGTAGAAAGAAATGCACAAAGAGATGCATCAGCTGAGTTTAAAAGTGATGGATGTTGGATCCCCAAAAGGATACAAATTTGGATGAAATGTAACTAAAATGGTAAAAATATCTTTTTTTGTAGAGGGTAGGGGGAATTCACTTAGTATCTAATTCAATTCCTATTCTAGGGAATTATTTCAATGGGAGTTGGACCAAACCCTTAAGTATCTCAGAGGGCTCTTGCTATTTTTTTTGTATTGTTGTTGTTACTATTTGTTATTCTTAAGGTACTGCAATCAAATGGCCTGTATTATACACAGTGCATCCGTTCTGAACACTACAATGCAATGCTGACCATGGTCACTTTTGACATTGACTGTATTGGCTGAGTGTTTGTTACTCTGAAGTGTGTGTGCTACTAAATAAAAGACTGGAGGAAAAAAAGACATCCATTGTGATTTAGTCACAGGACAGGAGTGTATTTTCTTCAAGAATTTCCTGAGAGAAGGGACAAAAACTATTTATTGTGCTTGTAGTCTTCAGCATCCAATATTTCCTAAAACAAACCTGGTTCTAAGACATCTAAAAGTTAATGTTGGGAACTAGGTTCCAAAACCCATTAGGTATGTTTGCTTTACAATCTCACAAAGCTTAACAGCTCCCTTCCAGGTAAGCTCAGTCTCAAAAAATCTCAGTTCATGACCTATACTACATCAAGTGCATCAAAAGGCACTTGGTAAACTCAGAACAACTGTCCCAGGGGACTGTCCCTGTTTGGCAGCAGGGAACAAGCAGTGAATCCCTAGGGACTGGCAACACTTCTCATCATGAGAGATTGTCCTCTTAGCTGTGTGCAAAGACTACTTAGAGATGGAAACAACTAGCCACCATTAGTGTCTCTTTATTTCGTGTTGCAAATATAGATGTATACAAGTATCCAGCTTTAAATTGCATAGAAGCAGGCATGTCATCTACTTATGTACAGTAGTCACCAGAAGGGTAAGTTGTCAAGAAATGCTGCCATGGTTGAAGGTTATGACAAGTCAAAATCAGTTCATTAAGGGACTGTCCCACAGAACAAACCAGGTGATGTCACACCTAAGATCTCTCCATCAGACTGAAAAGACAGGAGGAGGGAGCATGGCCACCAGGTGATGTCACATATCTCACAGGTTGTTGCTGCTTGAGCATCGGAGGAAGTGTGTGGCCCCTGGCTGTCAAAGCTTTGGAGATGCAAATTCACTGGGGAAGATTGTGCTCCCAGGAGCAGTGGTTTCTGTTGGATAAGCAGGGGGAAGATGGTGGTGGGAGGTGTGGGGTGGAGTTCCTTACACTTAGAAAAGTGTTTAACTATTTAATTAGGTGAAGCTTTCTTAGTGCACACCAGCTCACTGGCACAGCAGTGGAGAATTTGCCTCAGAAAAAGGGTTGGTAAAAGGGAACAACCTCAAACCTGTGCATTTAAAATGTCTGTTTCTTTAAAGGGAAAATTAAGATATAAAACACTTAGGAGGAGAAAACATAATAGAAAGAGAAGCAAGAATATCAATGAATGTGAAAAGAAAAACAGAGAAAGACAAATTCATATTTGCATTACAATTTCATCTTGTGCTACTTAGTCCCTTCCTTAAAATGTAGGTATGAGTTTGTATGAAGCAACATGAAGTACTAATGCTGAGCACACAGAAAAAAATGCCCAACAATGGCTACACACATCTAAAACCAAGTTGGTAATATGCTGAAACACAAGCAAAGATCAGGAAGAGGTGATGTACAATAATAAGTGGGGATTGTTGGAAGACTTTCCACACGAATCACAGGACTGAATTAATCCCAGCTTTCCGGCTCATGTCATTCCACCAGGAAATAAAATTGAGTTTTGGCTTTTAATTGCCAAAGTAATCTAATCTTTCACACTACTGGGTTCAACTCATTGATTATGTATTAGAAGTGTTTCCTTAAAAACAGTTTCACACAAGCTCTATTTTGAAGTAGTTGCAAATGAGGACTATGAACTCTGTATGAACAGTGAGCTTCAGCCTCAGAAGTGCAGGACTGCGGGTGGACTGGATCTCATTGTGATTGCTATGGTTTTCTTTTTAGCTCACACAGAACAGCATGGAGCAGTTCAGCAGCACAACAGGAGCAATATTAGCATTTTTTCCTCCAGGATACTAATTAAAAATTAATTACCTGTGAGGCTTTTTAAAAACAACTTAAGAGATCAAACACACAGTGACAACCCATTATAGGACAAAGAGTCATGGCAACTGTGGACAGAATTCCATTTACATTTACTTCCATTTGAGAAGGTTATTAATGCAGATTCAGGTTATTAATGCAGATTCTTATTAAACTTCCTGGCTTGCTCTTTTAGTCCCCATTTGGAATATGCTGCTCCACAGTCTGTCTTATTACAAGACACTTCATCTGCCTCAGTGCATCCCTGAGCTACACACTGTTGGAAACCAGGAAACTATGCCTAGGAAATTTACAATCACTACATACTCACTCTGCTTTTACAGTTCAGCTTCAACACCCCACCATTAATCACTCCTAGAGATACAACTCTGAGCAGGATGAATTTTTATTCTGGCTTATTGCAGCTTTGGTTTATGTTCTTCCTGTAAATGAGTGCAATGTTGCAGCCATTGAGTAAAAACAAGTAGGTTCCCAAAGTGCTGGGGCTGAAGAACTTGAATTTCAGTTATAAAATGAAGGTGTAGCTTCACCCAAGACTCTTATGGCATTGGTAAGACAAGAATGTTCTCTCACTTCACTTTTAGCTAATCTTATCACTATTTGTCTTCATTAATTTGAGGCAGGTGCCACATATTGGGAAAACAATTGTAACTCAAGATGGGTAACCATAAGGACAACAGCTCCTTTCCCAATGGAAAGATGTTTTATAGTAATTTCCATATGAAAAAAAACAAAGGCCCGCTTTTTTCTTGCTACTTTATAAACAGGCTGCAGGCAGAAAAGGTGTAACTTTCCATGGCTTTTGAACAAGTCAGTATTTTACTCCTCAACCTCAATTTCCCACCCATGCTGATAGCTAAGAAGAATTGAAAGGAGAGTCACAATGGGCCTGCAAAGGCATGGTCATGACAAATCTGCTTGGGACAGAACCTGTTGCAAACATGTTGGAAAGCGATCTGGATTCATCTCTCCTGCAGCTGAACTAGGGTCACTGCACTCTGCTGTGGCGTTAACCACATGTGTCTGAGTTTCTGGTCTGAGTTTCTGTCACCCAGTCACAACTGTGGGGGAGTTTGGTAGCTCACATTTTGGAGAAAAACTACTCATTAACATAGCATAGGATTAACATAATCCAAAAGCTGCTGAAGATGAGCTAATGATACTCCAACAAGTTGAGATGTGACTTGCTGACTTGAATGTTCCATAGGCAGCCACCCCAAAACAATACCTAAAAACTTAGTATTTGCAAGAGGAAAGAGTGAGAAAACTGGGCTTTCCATCTTCATCTAACTGGGCTGTAGCAGCTCCTAGACACAGGAGGTCAGACAATGAGCTAAACAGAAGATAAGTCAGAGAGCTGAAACAAAGCTGAAGTGGAAAGGAGGACAGGTGCCAAGGGCAACCATCACCACCCTTAGTCACTAAGCCCCACACCACTTCTGGAACTTGCCCATGCACAGAGGGATCTCTCACTTTTAAGCATCGTTACTCAAAGGTAGCCATCATCACCATTCTAGAAATAATGGTATAGGAAATGATTCAACGATTCACTCTAAAGCCAAAGGCCTAAAACTATAGGATGCCTAGAACAGCTACAACATCAGACCAACAAAGCATAATCCTGGGCTGCAGATGGATTTCACTCGAGATGGACTCAGACTCTTCACTCAATGCTTTTCTGCACCGTGTCTCAGAATTGTCCATCCCTGAATGACACAGAGGACAGGAAGCCTGTGTGGTCAAAGCAACTCTCTCCTATCTCCCCCTTCTTCAGACTGCACATACTGCTGATGGCTGAACACGAAGCTTGGACCAAATACCTCTTTCCTTAGCCAGGAGCCAGTCTGCACCTGCCAGCTCACCATATAACATGTTTAGACCTGAAGGCAGTACCTAAGATGGTAGTGCAACATTCAGGCATGGAACAAGGACAAAATGGGTTAATCCAAATTTTTACTTTTTTCAGAGTCATTATTTTGCAGGCTTTAACCAGTTAGCATCTGTTTAGACTCTAAGCAACAGGAGAAAATCTTAGAAATGAGCTGTATTTGAGGCAAATAACAACTACCCTTAACAGTGCCTCTGTATGCTCTAAAGGTGAAAAGAAATGATGATCCACTCAGTGTGTGAAACCAAGTTATGATTTTCATGATCTTGGATGGCTGAGCTATTCTGCTTTTCTGTGTAAAGGGCAGCATAAGGCAGGGTTTGTATTACACTTCCCTTCACTCTGCCCCTCCCTTGCATTACTTAATTTCTGCCTCAGAGGACTGAGTATTTAAATGAAGAACTGCAGTGTGACAATGCTAGACAGTTAGCTGAGAACATTATCTTAATGCTTACCAACACAGCACAGGAAATTACTGTTGATTATCAAAGTACTTACAAAAAATGAAGTTCAGTCCAAGTCAAGTCCATTAAAATATAAAGACAGTCCAGTTCTCATCACCCCATGCAGCTCATCCTTTCTTGGAAAGCTACCTGCCCCTTCCATGCCTGGAGCTGTGAGGAAAGAGACACCTTGAGTGGAGCAGAACACTTCAGAACACTCAAAAGGATACCATCAGCTCCACCAACTAGTTTTCTTTTCAATAGCAAATTCATTTTCCTCTTCATTGCTTGTTTTTGAAGCACATGCTCAGAGGAGCCTGCAGTGATTTTTTTGTCCCATATCCTTCCTACTGCTTCCAATTTGAGCAGCAGCTTCATTTTCATATTGTTCAACAGAGTCTGCTAATAAAACACACGTGACTCTGGATGCTACTTATTAACTGCCCTTACAGTGAATGAGTGTCATTACTAAGTCATCAGGACTGTTAAAAGCACTCCAGTCTATAGAGGCCTTTGCAAATTGGTTGCTGCTAGCACAGCACACATTTTTGGTTTCCTCGGTAAGAAAGAAGCACAACTAGCATTGGTTATTATTTCCATCCAAATGCTGTGGTTGGATGGTAGGTCCATTTCTTTTCACCTGAGCAGACTGAGAAGGAGTCCTTCCACTTAGTATTGTATTCTGAATCGGAGCAGCACTCCCATTGCTCTTCACTGCTAAGTTGGTGCAGTGGAACATATATGATGGACAGAGTTAGAAATGCAACTGTCTGTAATGATCTAGGGATCCAGCAGGTAGAAGAAGGAAACAGAACATTGCTGATGCTGAAATATCACCCATCTGGAGGAAGTAAGTGAAATAGGAAGCAGCCCTTCCAGGCACACATATTCCCTGATCTTTGGAAGAACCTTTTCTGTTATACTGGAGTAACACTCAGGTCATCTGACAAAGACAGACCAGAGTCCCTCTCTCGTGGTGTTTTCTCTGTTTTATAAAATGGCTTTTCATCTTTATGCAGAGTGGAGCTCCTTAAGGTAGCTGCTCTGTCCTCTGCCAAAGCTGATGGCTGGTGGTCAGTGCTATAGTAGAGGTCATCATAAGCATAATTGATATTACCACAGGGAAAAGTCTGGAGCTTCACCAGTTCAATCCCACCTATATCCAGGTGAGGGCAGTTGCTTCGACTTGGAGATGCTGGAGATGTCCGAGAGCTAGGAGAACTGCAGTTCCCATCGAAGCCTGAATCTTCCCGCTCTGGAGTTGCTTTGAGCTTGGAGCTGGGACTGAAGTGACAGGTATTCTCTAGCACCCATGATCCATAGGTTGGGTTCCAAAGGTTTTTTGTTTTGTTTTTAAGTCTGTGGGTTGGTGGATTGCTGAGCTCCAGCTTCTGGTTTGAGCTCTGCTGGAACCAGGAGCCACTGCTGAAATCGCTGAGGCATGGCAGGCTGGGGCCTCGAGCAGTTCGATTGCTCAGGTTCTCCACCAGTAGCTCTTGTGGACATTGTACAGGTTTGTGCCCAGCATGATGGGAGTCCAGCGCTTTAGGTGTCATCTGAGGTGTGAGAGAGGGGCTTACCAACAGGGGCACTATCCCACTGGAAATGTTTGGACGCATGACTGTAACCCCTTCATCCTCTGGTGTGGGGCCACACTCCATGGGTAGCTCAGTGTTGATCACATCAGGGTCCTGAAAAAGAGGGACAAGAATGTATTCCACTGTGAGCACTTTCAGGGTGACTGTCACACCTGCATATTAAAGGAAAGAGCTGTGAGAGTGAAAAAGCTTTTGGCAGAGGCTGACATCAGGTTTTGGAAATACTCCTGCCTGTTGTACAAGGTGTTATGCACCATCTGCATATGTCATGCTATTAGTTTTCAAAATGCTTATTTATGTGCCTCCTTCAAGCAGAGGCTGTGCTATATTGAAATCAGTGGCTAACCTGGTGGTCACTGGTATAGAATTCCTCCCTTGGGACGTTGGATCCAAGCCTGTAGCTGTAAAATGCTACCAGATGGTACCATGTTGTTCCCAGCTCTCCCCATTCCATTCTTATCAACTGTGGTTTTCAAGCAACATTACACAAGGTCAGAAGATGGACCTTGAAATAGATTCTTAATACCTTTTCATCGCAAAATTAAGGATATTTTGCCACAGAACCAGATGAGAACTGAAAGCATCCACTTGCTCAGAAACAGAATAATCTCATTTTAATTGAGCTGAAGATGTGAGAGCGAGGACAGACACCATAAAACCCAAGTGAAGAGAGCAGATGAACTAACAGTGCTACCACAAATGGGAAAGTAATCAGAATAGTCTGTCAGGAGTCTTCATTTCTTTTGGGCACTAAAGCTAGTGCCTGTGGACAGTTGGCTTTCCATGCATTACCATGCACCTACATACCCAAGACCAATACCTGTGTGCAGTATTTGATTCTTTCCAGGATGGTGGAGAAGTTTGGCCGATACTCTGGGCTGTGCTGCCAGCACTGGGTCATGATACGGTACCTTAAAATAAGCAAAATAAGAAATTGGTGCAAAATATGTTTCTGTACTAAGTAATCATGGGTCCAGAGGAACTGGCCTGAAAGAGGAGAGCAAAAATAGATGCATGATTTCTGCATCCTCAGATCCCAAATCATTAGGGAATCATTACTTAAAGCAAAGCCTAGAGTGATGTAAGCTGTACTCAAGGGACAGTAGCTCAAGAGATATTCAGCAAAAACAGCTATCACTGAGGACAATCACCATTTCCAAACTAACTGGCTAATTGCCTTCATTTAACCTGTTTGATATGCACTATCCCTTAGCTTGTGAAAGTAATTAAATACTTACACTGGTCCTGGACAGTTTTTTGGTGGATCCATTCTTCCTCCACTGGTGACAAATTCCAGCACTTCTTGATTAGTTTTGCACGGATAGGGCATGTAGCCCAGCGAGAAAATCTCCCACAGCAGCACACCAAAGGACCTGTGTCAGAAACCAGCCAACACCACCAGTTAGGTGTCACTTGTGCTCTATGAACCTGGCATGAAACCACTTTGAAGCTGCAGGCCAAGTGCAGTACTATGCAATTAGTGTGATTATGAGTCAGCTTTGATATGAAAACCCAATCCACTGGAACCTTTTCTCAAGCTCTGGAAGTAGCTTTGCAGAGTTTCCAAAATATTTTATTAACATTGTGGGTTCTCTTTCTGATGCATTTGTTATTTCTGGAGAAGGAAAAACCAGAGCACCCTTTGCTTTGTATGGTCTCACTGAAAAGCACTGTTCCATCTGACACCGAGATTCCTACATTAGTTGGGAAGACTTGAGATGCTTGACTCAGTGTTTGGGAACAGGATGCTTAAGAATAAAATCAAGTAAGAGATATCTAGTGATGTAATTTTTTGTTATTATATGGCTGTTCTTTTGCTACATTCATGGGGCAGTCAGGTAGTGCCACTGAAAACTTTGTATGATTTAGACCAAGGAGAGTCAAGAGGGTTATGCCAGGACTTGAGCAGGACCAGAATTTTAAGAGCTCTGATTTCCTACAAAGGTGGTAGAAAATTCTATCACATGTATGTTACTTTTAATAGGCTATTACAGGAACTGGCTGCTCACAGGCACTGATGAGCAACCCCTTGTCTTCCAGCATCATTAACAACTTCTAGAAACTGTGTCAGTGTGGCATTTAAGAGAATGTCTCAGTACAGCAAAGTGAAGCACCTACTGTACAGGGAGGGAATAGCTCTTTAGCAACTGGAAAGCTTCTATTCCCCAGCACCTATGCACAAATGTGCTACTGTTGAGGGAGTGCTAATTATAGGGGAAGACCAAGTTACATGAGGAACTAATATATAAGTATATTTCCTTCAGCAACCAGCAAGGACATCTGATTAAATTTGCAGTCATAGTCATGTTCATCTAGGTTGGAAGGGATCTTTCAGATCATCAAGTCCAACCATCAGCCCAACTCTTGCAAGCTTCATACCTAGACAGGGACTTGAACCCTTGACCCTCAGATTAGGAGTCTGGTGCTCTCCCAACTGAGCTACACACCCAGGTAATTTAATATATTTCATGTAATTTCACTACACATATTAAAAAAAAAAAATTCAAGATATATAAACAAGCTTTGTCACTGACACAAACTAAGTGGCAGAATCTGAGGGCTGAAGGATGTGTCTCATGGTATTTGTCTGGATTTTCAGATAAGACTTCTTGGGAATCCAAACTGCTCTCTCCTTCACTTCTTGATTGCCTTTATATGATGCTCTATGAATAGCAAAATTTTTGGTACCTCCATTTAATTCTTGCAGAGAACTCTGTAGCTCTATAGGGGCTGCAGAGGGAAGACTTCTAATAATTTTTCTGGGACATTCTAACATTTTTTAAGGCTCCTGCTGAGCAGGCTTTTTTCTTCTTAACCCTTATCACTGAGCAGCAGAAGTGATTAAAAGACATTTGTTACCAGGTATCAGTCTTGGAGGTGAAAATGCCCTCTAGGAAAGCTTCTGGTGGCATCCATTTGACAGGAAGCATGGCTCTTCCTCCCTTGCGGTAATAACTTGCTCTGGGAAAGACAAAATGCACAGAGAATGTCACACAGCCTGATAGGGCTCAAATATACAAATAAGATCCTATCTCCACAGCAACAGCAGCAGGGGATTGTATGCAGTGATGGGGGCTAAGTGAGGGCTAAGTGAGAAAAAAGAAAACTCATAGAATCATAGAATGTTTTGAGTTAGAAGGGACCTTAAAGATCATCTAGTTCCAACTCCCCCCTGCAATAGGCAGGGACACCTCCTACTAGACCAGGTTGTACACTGCCTCATCTGGCCTGGCCTTAAACACCTCCAGGGAGGGGGCATCCACAGCCTCTCTGGGCAACCTGTTCCAGTATCTCACCACCCTCACTGTAAAGAATTTCTTTCTTATATCCAGCCTGAATCTCCCCTCTTCCAATTTGCATCTATTGCATCACATATCCTATTAAAAAGTCCTTTCTGTAGACCCCCTTCAGGTATTGACAAGCTACTATGAGATCCTCCTTGAGCCTTCTCCAGGCTGAACAACCCCAACTCCTTCAGTTTGTCCTATTAAGGGAGGGGCTCCAGCCCTCTCATCATCTCCATGGTCCTCCTCTGGACCCGCTCCCGACAGCTCGTGGCCCCTTTTCTGTTGGGGGCTCCAGAACTGGACACAGTAACTCCAGGTAGGGCCTCACCAGAGTCGAGTGGAAGAGCAAAATCACCTCCCTTGACCTTCTTGTCACATTTGTCTTGATGCAGCCCATCATTTGGTACATTATAGTCTTTTATCAATCACATCAACTCAAACAGTGCACTGAAGCAGTACTTCATACCCTTTTTGTAACTATTATGGAAACTGAGGATGTTGTAGGTGCACAGCTGAGGATACCAAATTAGTCAATGCTTTGCAGAAGATGCTGATGCAGCAAGTCTTCTTGACATCATAAACTGTGAATTCCGACTGGTTTTTGGTATGTTTTTTTTCCACTTAAGGTTAATTAGATATTAAATTAATTAGGTATTAAAATTTGCCCATGCTTGGTAGAGTGTCCACATGTATTTGCCTGGAGCTTAGTTTGGAATAATCACAATTGAAGTGTACTGGCCACAAATATATTAATTTCCAGTCTCTCAACTTCAGTTAGCTAACTGGTAATCAAATTCTGACTGCTTCAGATTCCATGACACAATTCAAACTGGTAAAAATGATATAGATAACTGAGGCAAGTAAAATGGCCTTTCACTTACCGGTAAATATCCCTGGCCATCCCAAAGTCACCAATCTTGGCTATTCGTCCTGCTCCAGTACAGGTCAGAAGGCAATTCCTTGCAGCTATATCTCTTTAAAATTTAAAGAAATTATCAGTTCTAATTCCAAACTCTTATTTAGCTAAAGGAATAAAGGAAGAATACTAGAATCAGACCTGCAATCTTAGTTGAGTCATCTTTACATAAATGAGAAAAGCATTATTAAAAATAATAATGCCAGCTACATTATAATTTTTTATTAATTACAATTCTTAAACTACATTTACATTACATTTTCTACCCAGTGTTTTTACATGCACTATCCAGTCCCATCTCCTTTCATTAAGACAGAAAATAGGATCAGAATCAGACCAGCCAACATCTTTTTCTCCTACCAGTCTATGATGAATTTGTTTCTTGTTCTAGTTTTCTAAAGAGCAACATAGAATCATAGAATAGTTTGGGTTGGAAGGGACCTTAAAGATCATTGAGTTCCAACCCCCCTGCCATAGGCAGGGACACCTCCCACTAGACCAGGCTGCCCAGTGCCTTGTCCAGCCTGGTCTTGAACACCTCCAGAGAGGGGGAATCCACAACCTCTCTGGGCAACCTGTTCCAGTGCTTCACCACCCTCACTGTAAAGAATTTCTTTCTTATGTCAAGTCTAAATCTACCCCCTTCCAATTTACATCCATTGTTTCTGGTCCTCCCATCTGATATCATATTAAAAAAGTCCTTCCCCTGCCTTTCTGTAGGACCCCCTCATCTCAGCAGTGTCTCCAGCAGTTAGAGATGTGATGCTATAGGGCAGTCTTAGTAAGCTATTTGAAAAGTCAATGTAGGACTAGATTCAGTAAACTTTTGCTTCTGGGTATCTCCTGTGGAAGCAAAGCTACATATGGGAGCAACCATTTGCTGGGTGCAGGCTTAGCTTGTGACAAATGGCAGTGATGAGTGCATGGCCAGGACTGAATAACAGGGCTGAATAATTTGTGTTCTCAAAAGGAACTCATTAAAAATCATAGCACGGTGGGGATCCTGTTGACTGCCAAGAAAAATGAGATCCTTGAACAACTCATATGTTTGTTCCCACTGCTGGCCTAGAAAAAAAACAACCCTACAGGATTTGGAAGTTAAGCTCATCCTTCTCTTCCATCATCAGTAGTAATTCTTAGATAACAAGGCCTGCCCTTAGTGACATCCCCACAACCCCTCTACACTTTCCCACTTAGGAGATCTGTTTTACCTGTAGTGATAATCTTTGTCCCTTCCAGTCCTGCTATAATTCTGACATTACTAAAACATACTAACAGAACCTGAATGAAATTCCTTCTCTAGTGCTTTCCTCTATGGTTGGTTATAACAAAATGAGTCCACTCCCAGGCTGCTTATACTAGAGATAAAAGAGTGCAGAAGCTGCCCCAGAAAATATTTTTAAAACTGGTATGCTAATGTTAAGAGTCAAGCACTAGTTTCTTCACTTTTCTCCTGAAACAGAGATTGGTCTTCAGCAATAATGGCTTGTCACATTTGTCGATGACATGTTAGAAGCTTTATGTGATCATTGCTGAGCTCAGTGACAAATAATAAGAAAATTGGGGAACATCTACCTGACAGGAGAAATGAAAAACTTTTTTTTGCTCTAGAAAAGAGGAAAAAGACCTGCAAATAGATTAATATGAGCTCCACAAGACCACACAGCAGGTCAGCTGCTGAGCTGGGAAGGAAGCCTTAGGCTGTGTTTTTAGCTTCAATTAATCCTGTTCTACCTTCTGAAGCCAGGGTACAGAAGAGCTATACTGTATTGGTGAGATATGGAAAAAAATAAGTCAAGCTAAGGAGAAAAGAGAAACTGTACCTTACTGTCTTAGACACTGACACAGAGTGACACCACCACCTAGTGGTCTACAGGGCTAATTTTAAATGTGTCTGAAATTAACACCTTAAAGCATTCCCTGGGAGTAGAAGACTCCTTTTTCCCCAGCAATGCAAAGGCAGTGCAGAGCCTAACTCCTACTAAAAACCAGTGAGACCTGTCCAGACATCTAAGCACAGGCTTGTATTGGTAGAAGAAACGTCTTTCTCCCCCTTGTAAATTAGTTCTATTTAATCCACTGCAAATAGGAACTGTGTGAGCTTCACACACCTTGAGATACATCAGAAGGGACAGTTTCTCCTCACCTGTGGATAAAATGATTCTCTTCCAGATATTTGCATCCACAGGCAATGTCCCTAGCTATGTTCAGCAGGTCCTGCATTGTCAGTGTGGATGGTTGATTCTGGAAAAGGACACACAGAAAATGAAAAGGTAAGAGTAGAGAGGTAGAAGAACACAGATTAGACAAAGGATAAGGATAGGAAGATATACACTGAGGCTGAGGTTAAACCACTCAGAAGCAAAGCAGAACATTAGCAGATCAAAGTGAAGACTTAGAAAATAAGTAAAATCTTATTTAAGGCAAAAAGCTTTCAGAATATTTCAGTTCTGAGCACAGTGCATGAGTGCAGGTTGACAAGATTTATGGCCTTGGCTGAACAACCTAGCAAAAGGAGTGAAAGACTATTCCCTACTAGCATTGGACTCTGAAATCAAAAGACAAGTGGGTTTAAAAGGTGAGATGGGAGAGAAAAAACATAAATTAGCACATGAACCTGGAGAGGGAGTGCAAAGATGCACAAGTGCACATTTCTGCACCAGCAGTCAGCATTCAGCAGCTTAGCTAGAGATTACCCACAGGAGCAGCACAGAAAAATGGGATGGCTTGGCCACAGGTCTCCAGGAGCATTACTTAGCCCTTTACCATCTACACTTCCTTAACTAAGAACAATAAAGAAATCTTTCTCCAGGAGTCCCTCTTATTTTCATCCCACAATTTATTTCCCTATAGGGAAATTTCCTTGGTGTTTCTCTAAGAACTTCTATATTGCTCTTGGGAAGGGTAGGGAGAAATTACTACACTGCAGATCAAAAGCCCAAGAGATATCAAATCAATTGTTCTTTTTAAGGCTGCTTTTATTTTTGGACACTGTTATCGCTGTAATTTCTTATGCTCAAACCTCATAGCATACAATACAGCCAATGAATCCTGTTTTTATTGGCTAGGAAAATTATAGTACAAAGCTCTTGGACATCTGCCAGGAGAATTATTATAGTTATAAAGCAGGCATTTCTGGAGAGGAAATGAACAACCAGGAGGAGAAACAGAATCACAGACTTCCCGACCTTATCTCTGCTCTGGGATCCATCTGAGACAATCACAGAATGTCAGAGATCGCAAGGGACCTTGAATAATCATCTAGTTCAATCCCCATACCAAAGCAGAAACACCTAGATCATGTCACACAGGAACGTGTCCAGGTGGATTTTGAATGTCTCCATGCTTATTATATCCAGCCTAAATCTACCCTCTTGCAATTTGTACCCATTACTCCTAGTCCTGCCATCCTGTACCCCTAGGTCCTTTTACCCAACACTACTCCCTAACAGCTCAGTCCCCAGTTTATACTGACACCTGGTGTTGTTCTTGTCAAGATGCAAGACCCTACTACTTGCCCTTGTTGTATTTCGTTAAATTCCTCCCTGCCCAGCTCTCCACCCTGTCCAGGTCTGGCTGGATGGTAGCACAGCCTTCTGGTGTGTTGGCCACTCCTCCCAGCTTTGTGTCATCAGCAGTCTTGCTGATCGTGCACTCCAGTCCCTCATCGAAGTCATTGAGGAATATATTGAACAGTAACAGCTCCAGTACTGATCCTTGAGGAACTCCACTAGACACAGGACTCCACCTACACTCTACCCCACTGACCACAACTCTCTGGCTTTTGTCCTTCAGCCAGTTCACAGTTCACCTCACTGTCCAGTCATCCAGACCACATTTCCTCAGTTTAGCTGCGAGGATGCTGTGGGAGACAGTGTCAGATGCTTCACTGAAATCAAGATAAAGCACATCCACTGCTTTGCCATCATCTACCCATCTGGTTATGTCTTTACCTGATAATTTTGTTTGTATTGATTTAATTCCCTACCACAAGGCTACATGCAGTATCAGCTCTTCAACTCACATAAATTTTTGCAACTTCAAATGGCTTATACACAACTGCCAAAGTCCTAGTGCTACAAATTTCTATTACTGCATATCAATGGCATCACTTCAGCTCTTCACACCATCTCAGTGCACAGAATACAAGGTAGGCATTGTTGAAAGAAAGCCTCTTAATTTGTAGTCCAGTTGACAGTGGACTCTGAAATGTCAGGACAGAATTTTACTCTTTACTAATGGAGTGGAGTTCTGGCTCTGTGCTTTCATTTTCTCTTACATAAAGCAAACATATTTATTCAGAGGTTCATTTGCTTCAGTAACTTTATCCAATTAATAAAAACAATAAATAGCAGTTGTGCCAAAAGCAACCATAAACCTAATAGTGAAGTTATCTTACCACCCTGGGGCGATTCTGCCGAAGAAAGCTCTTCATATCCCCTCCAGCCATAAGCTCAAGCAGAATGAAGCGAGGAAGCATCTGCAGGCTGACACCAATGCACTGCACAATATTCTGGTGATTGAACTTACTGAAAGCCAAGATCACAAGAAACAAAGGAGAGAAAGGCAGGATTAGTATCTGACCAACATCCATCCCACTCACTATACCTTGAGATTTGACAACTTGGATTGAAGCAAATCTTGATGCAGTGCAAGTTACCAAACAAATTCCTCCTTCAGTCACATCAAAATGCCTCTCTGATTATAAAAGCATCAGGATATACTTTCCATTACCCATGAAAAGTTTTCAGTATAAAGTAAGAAAAGTTGAAAGTAAAGAAGAACCTTCTGACTGGGGAGAGAGAAATGGACAAACTGACTGAAAGATGGCAGTGCTGTGACAGGCAAAAGAAAGCAAAGTACTTAAAATATGTATTATTGGCATTTGTGGAAAAAAAAAAGTGGGATTTAAAAGGTGGTTATTTAGAATATATTCCTCTCTAGTCTGTGGACTCAGTCCAACTTCTAACCTGCTGAACAGGGGCTCAGCTAATAACTACTCTAGCAGCTGCTTATGCTAGGGCTTTTCTGCCTCTTACAAAAGAAAGCTGAGAAGCTCAGTATAGACCCAGCCATTAGAAACCAGTCACTATCCACAGGAACATGCTACCTGGATAACACAAGAAGTAAAAATAGAGAGGAATTTGGGGGGGAGAGTCACATGCTACTAAGTGAATTGAAGAACTTCATTATCAACTGCAATTTCTTTCCAAAAAAAATATACAATGGTGTTATCTCCTGTTCAGCTGCCAAAGTTCCCGAGGAATTTAGGAAATGACACAGTGATGTCATAAGATTCATGCTTTAATAGGAAAAAAACCAGCCTGTAGGTATGAGCTAGATCAAACAATTAGAAGAAGAACATTGTGATGCAGAAATTAAAAATGAATAAATTCTGATCAATTACAATCAGCCCTGACTGTACTTTTATTTTAAGCCCCCCTTGATAATATAGTTTTAAGCTCATGAATTTGGGTTAATGAAGTAAATTCCAAGACTATTCCTGTGTTGTACTACCTGGTCTTGCAGAGGCTGACCAGAGTTGTTGCACAGATGGCTCTAAACTTTAGCTTTGCTATTTCTTTCTATTTCATCTTGAAATTTTATTTTAGCAAGGACTTTGAGACATGCTTTATGCTGAGTAAAAGGGCAATGGAACAGAATGAAAAGAAAAAAACACATAACATGTTTGTACAAAAATGCTATGTCTTTTTTAGTCCTCTGAACATTACCAGCAGAATTTTTTTGTTGAGATGCACTATTTTTAAGTTGGATGGAGTTAATTTTCATCACAGTAGTCCATATGCTACTGTATTTTGGATTTGTGGTCAAAACACTGTTGACAGCACACTGATATTTTAGCTATTGCTGAGCAGTGATTACTTGGGTAAATTTCACACACCACCTCATCAGTGAGTAGGTTGAGGGTGCACAAGAAGTTGAGAGGTGACACAGCTGGGACAGCTGACCCCAAGTGACCAAAGGGATGTTCCATACTATACCGACCAAAGGGAAATTCCATACTATATGACATTGTGGGCAGCACTAAGAGCTAGAGAAGAGGGAGGAAAGGTGAAGTAATTCAGAGTCTGGCTATTGTGTTCTCAAGTAACTGTTAGATGTGATGGAGCCTTGCTTTCCTGGAAACGGCTACGTAGCTGCCAGCTGATGGGAAATAGTGAATGAATTCTTTATCTTGCCCTGGCAATTATCTTCCCCATCCTGCTGCTGTCTGGGGCTTAGCAGCCTGCTAGCATTAAACCACAACAGATGCACAACAAAAGAACCTCAGTTACTTTGTTTGTGATGAAGGAGTAGCTAAAGGAGTAACTCATAAGGTTCTAAAACACCACCTGGTGAAAAATAAGGCTGGATTTCTTTTCTGAACACAAGCAAGTGGATTAATAATTGTTATCACCTGCATTGCTCCTTTCCCCCTTACCCACTACCCATGTAAAAACCTTAAACTATACCTGATAATCAATGCTTCCATCAGGAAATCCATCTCATCCTGCTCAGAGCAGACTTCTGGCAGGGTCTGTTGAGAGATAATGACAGTGAGGACCATCTCACCAAAGAATTGAGAATATTTAGATGACAAAGACAAAAGAAAGATAGTAAAAGAAATAAAAAAGAACAAGCATGTTACATATGAATAACTTCATGAATCTATGAGGAGGGCCTCATCTTTTCAGTCCCAAATTTATTTGACTTCATGTGACACATTTAGTAATTAAAGGCAGAGCAGGAAATTGGTGACCTAGATGGATATTTTTTTTAGTGCATTTAACTATGTGCAGCACTCTGGAGCAAACTAGCCTCAGCAGAAATCAGTAAAGGCATTATCTGTGGAATTACAGATATAGTAAGAACTTCAAAATAACAAGGGCTGATTTATTCACATTGCAGTACTTTCTTCCAGTTGACTTAACACATGCAGTCACATGATTTAAACTATTGTGTCATGTGGCCTTAGAGTTTTCTCTCCTGTCAGCACATTTGGACAGCATCTGCCATTATAAACATGAACTGAGAGAACCAGCAGCAGTAGAAGCAGCACCTGCTACTGAGCCCACTGCTTCAACATGACAGGCTGGTTTGGCCACAGTTGTGTGCAGTATCTGCTGCCAAACTGCATGCAGAGAGCTGGGTTTATTGCTCAACGTGGTGAGGCTGGCATGGAAACAGCTCCAGTCACCAGTAGTGTGGGCTACAGAAGACAGGGTTGCATTTTGCTATCTCAAATAAGTGAGTACTTCACACAGGACAGTGCAGACCATCTACTAAATTGGTGGAATACCCACAAACAATACGTGGAGCATGTTGAAAATATGTTGAATTTATTCCCAGTCTGCACGGGCTTCTTCTGCAAAGTCAAACCAAGATTGATATGCTTCATCATGAAACCAGGTGAGTAAGCCTTAACTTGGGCCCCACAGACACTCTACCAGTTTCTAACCAGTGAGAAAGGCAGCCTTTTTGGTGATGCTCAGGTTACTCTCCTTACAGACAACTGGGAGAACTTGTGGGCAGACAGAGCTCTAAAAGTAGCTTTGTTTCTAAGACTTGCAGAACTGGTGACATCCTCACCATTTATCCCAACTAACTGCAAAACACATTGATCTGCTTTTGTTTGCCTCTGTGCTATGGTGTTTCCTCCAGTCTGAACTGTGAAACTGCGCTGGGCCATCCATAAAAACTGCTTGCTAGTATCTGCTTTGAACTTCCATCCACGTTTGTTCAGTGGCACAGAAAAGTTCATAATGAAATGTCATCACACATGATTCTTTCACTTTAATATTTTTCTTTTTTTAAAAGGGTTTTGAAAGGCAAGATGAATAACAGAACTTATTTTTATTACTGAAATCTGGTTTGGGATGAACTCATAAAAGGAGAGAACGTTCTCTTAGTCACAAGCTCCTATAAGAACAAAAGCAGGCTATGAATATCCTTAACTTCAGGGCTGACAAATCCTGAAGCAACAGCAGTAATTTCAAATAAAATCAGCACATTATCTCTTGCCATTAATGACATGGAAATTAGCAGGAAATACATATTCACAGCAGCATATTTGATGCTGCAATAGTAAGATACTACCTGAAAGTTTCATATATAGTAGACAAACACTACTCTCAGTACAAAGAAAACATAATTGAGAAACAACAGAAATTTTAAAATATGGTAACATCATATGAAAAAACTTAGAAGAAAGCATTCAAAATTACTTAAATGCAGAAGTCATAATATATAAGCACTACTGTAAATGTTTACTATTTGCTGCAACATAAGTGCTTCATAGTAATATTTGCCAGGGTTTTCTTTTCTTTATACAGGATTTAGAGACCCCCTTCTAGTCCACAATGCTCAGCAAATATGTGTTTGTTGCCTTTTTTTCCCCCTTAACTTTCTTTCTTTCCTGGCTACTAAGATGTATAAAAACATCACAGAATGGTTAGAGTTTAGATTCTCCTGCTAGTTAGATCACAGTTTAGGCATACAGCAAACAGGAAGCTTTACTTTCTACCTGATGCTAGTGCCATACAGCTCAAGATAAAACATTAGAATTCCTGGATGCAGCAAAGTGTGGAAACCTCCACCACATATTTGCATGTGCCATTATGCATATGATGAACACAAATCCCCTACTGAAACAGCAATAAAATCTTTCTTGCTCCTATTTAGTGTTGTATATGGTTGGGTACTGTTGTATAAGAAATTTGTTGATACTGACCTTGATAGCCACTTGAAGAGGGTTGGGATCCCCTGCAATTCCTACCACAGTTCCCTCATACACCTCACCAAATGCACCATGTCCTAGTGCCCTGGAAGACAAAAGGAGAGAGAACAGATGTGACTACATCCCTAGATCCAGCAGTGGTCAAGCTCCTCTTCATCCAGTCCGAACCTCCTCTAAGAGACAGAATCAACATGAGAGTTTTGTTTTCATCTCAAAGCCCCTGAAAACAACACCACAATATTTTCTGTCACTGTGACTAAAACAAGAAGGTTGGATCCTTAATGATTATGAACAAATAATTAAGCCCGATTAAACCTAGGACACTGAGCATGCAAGAAAGAAGTGTAGAGGAACAGAATAGCACAGCTGCAAGCTGATATCTTCAGGAGGTGGTGCAAGACAGCCCATAAGAATGATCCAGTTTCTCCTTCTAAAGTTTACATAACTTTGATCAATATTACCTGGATGGTATGAAGCCAAAGAGCATGACAGGAATTTGCTTGTGACAGGAAATGCTGAAAAAGAAATATTGCTGCAGATTTGGAACGGAGTTACTGCCAGGTGGCAAATGTAATCCAGGACACTATAAAATATGAAAATACTGAGGTGAAATACCCTATGCTTTGTGTGGGAGCATGGAACAAGACAAAAAAAATATAATTCGGCTTGAGAACTTTATGGAATCAAAATATGCCTGAGAACACAGCAAGTGTCACATTTCATAGAGACATAGAATAGTTCAGGTTGGAAGGGATCTTAAAGAACTAGTTCCAACCCCCCTGCCATAGGCAGGGACACCTCCCACTAGATCAGGATGCTCAGTGCCTTGTCCAGCCTGGCCTTAAACACCTCCAGAGAGGGGGCATCCACAACCTCTCTGGGCAACCTGTTCCAGTGTTTCAGTTACCCTCACACTAAAGAATTTCTTTCTTATATCCAGCCTGAATCTACTCTCTTCCAATTTACATCCATTATTCCTGTCCTTCTATTACATATCCTATTAAAAGTCCTAGCTCAGCCTTTCTGTAGGGTCCCTTCAGGTATTGATAAGCTACTATAAAGTCCCCCCGGAGCCTTCTCTTCACCAAGTTGAACAACCCCAACTCCTTCAGCTTGTCCTCATAAGCCAGTTACTCCAACCCTTTGAATCATTTTTGTGTCCCTCTTCCGGACCTGCTCCAACAGCTCAATGCCCTTCTTATGTTGAGGGCTCCAGAACTGGACACAGTAACTCCAGATGGGGCCTCACCGAGTAGAGGGGCAATATTTAACATATTGTGTCTGGTTTTGACTAAATGCTTTCCAGTTAATCAGACAGGTGGCCCTCATTATCTTGTCCTGGTTAATTGAGGGTGAATATAACAAGCACATGAGCCATGTCTCTGCTTCAGGCTGCCTTCCCTCTCTGTCCTTGCTGCAAGCCTTACCGAAGCAGGGAGATGTTCTTCCGTGGAATTTCCTTCAGCTCACTCAGAGTGGCGGCCTTCCCTGCAAAGCAGTAGTTGGGATTGTAATCTGTCATGATGGCTGATGTGCGGATTTTACTCAGTTTATATTCTGGGCTCTGCAGACGTGCTCTGGCTCCTTCCAGCTGCTGTTTCTTAAGGTGATAAACTGGCATTGAGGAAACAAGTAAAAATGTCTTAATAAGATCAACTTTTGGAGAGAAAAGACAATGCTGGCTGCACAGAACAGAAAGAAGCCAACTCTACAATTCTAAGTGCTCAACAATTATCTGTAGTAACAGTATCACACTCTTCTCCATGCTCTTTAGTGATTTAATATTGGATATTCAAACAGTCTTACTTCTACAGAGTCCTAATCAGAACTAAACTGTGAGCAAATTAGGTTTCTTTGCTTCTCTGTACATTGGCTGAGGAAAGGCTGCTCCACAAGACACCTTGCTGGCGATGAGTCCCAGAAAGCACACCATTTCCCTGAATTAATTATGTGTTTATTAATAGATTGTGACTTCAGCCTATATAGCAGAGGCTGCTAAAGAAATGCCTGCTAAGAGAGTTTTCCAAGCTCTATTTTCAGTAGCAAGCACCAGAACAGAGCAGTTCTTATCCCTTGAAATTCTGCTTGTACATATGCTTATGGGATGATGATTGGGATGGTGATGTTTCCTGTGTCTCTCTTATCCATTTGGGACACCATAACAGTTTGACTCCAAGCATTAGAAGTGGAAGCATGTGGTTGGATGGTCTCCTTTTGTTTAATCTAACTGGTACAAGCCAAGTTAAAGGATGATAATAGCTAAATATTTCTTACTGATAGATAAGCTGCCACAAGTGAGGATTGTTCCAAGCACCACAGTCGCAGCCACTACAGCAAGGAGAAGTGGGAGAGGTAGGTGCCCTTCTGGGACAGGACTCTGGGGCACTGTGAAAAAATTGAGGTGCATTAGAGCATCTGTCTTGAGGTTGCTCCTATTTGAGAAAACAATACAGAAATCAGACAGCCTTATTACAGCAAATCCCTCTATAGCTATGGAGATAGAAAAATACCTAAATAATTTTTGCAACATTGCAAAGATAGAAAACTGATAGAATACAAACTGCTTGTCTATTTTCCAACTTTTTATTAATGCATTACACCACTGCTCCCAAGTTGTAACTCTTCTGTCCTGATACTCTGGAGCTGCAAGACACTGTCAGGAAAAAAACCAGTGAATACCAAGCATCAGTTGAACAGGCATAGTGGGAAACTGCTGTGGAAGGAAGTAGTTTGTAGCTTAGATAACTCAAGAGTAGGAAGTATGCTCTACCAGAGAGGTATTTACTCTTAAATATCTGATACACTGTGTCTCTTTAAAGATATTTTACCTTCTACCTAATCTGAACATGATTTTTTTAAGAAGCTGACAGAAATGCAGTTCAATGTGTAAGGAAAGGACATCAGTAATTTCCAGTCATGTTTGACTGACTTTTCGCATACTGGAACCACTAGCTGTAACCTGGGGATTTGACCATCAAAAAATCCAGGAGAAAAGGTGATACAAAGAGTACACACATTATACTTAGGATAAAACTCCACATCTTACCAGTGCAGGTGACATTGTCATTGGCTAGTACAGTCCCCATCTCACATTGGCAGACGGGCTGGTTGGTGTCTGGGTCCCGTTTACAGTTGTCTGAGTGACAGTGGCTGCAGTTGAGATAGATCTGAACCTCCACCTCACCATGACTCTCCATAGCTGAATGAGGAAGCAGACACAACAGGTGGCTTTAGTTTAGCTTTTCCCATCTTGCTTTAAGGATAAAAATAGAGCCAGGTACCTACAGCTTCTCTCCAGCAGAGCAGAGAGTCCAATACAGTGTGGACATGAGCTAGAAATAACAAAGGGGCTGGTAGGGAAGAAGAGATTGGGCACCTCAAGCAAGCAGAAAGATCTTAAACTGAATTGACTTGAAAATGAGGTTGTGGAGTTGAACTTGATGACTGGTGTCTCTCCTTGCTTAGAGGCTGAGGGGAAAGGGGTCTAAACACACTATAGATTCATTTAAAGAACTAACCACAGCTAAAGATCTGGCCTGCAGAGTACAATATGCCTGATAGAAATCCGTGAAAAGCAAAAGACAGGAGGAGAGGGAGCAGGAAAGAGGAAATGGAGAGGAAGAAGGAAAAAAGAAGGAAGAAAGGAACTGGGAGGAAAAATAAGTAGCATATTTTACCTGCCAGAGGATGCAAGAAGATCTCTCCAATGGGATTCACAAAAGATATGCCATCCTGCCCACCAGCTGTGATGTCATCATTATCAGAGGCATGTCCCCCTGGGGATAGAAGAGTAACTGAAAGGAGAGTGGCTAAATGAGCAGTGCTCTGCACTGCAAAAGTGTGATGCCTTTGAAGGGCTGCATTTGTTCTGGCCAGTATCAAAGCTAGTGAAATTACTTGCTCCAATACAGGTATCTCAGTTCAGAAACAGAAAAAAAGAAAAGGAACATTTTTCCATGGGCAACTCAAGGACAAATGAAGAGGTGATGCTGCATGCCTTCCAAATATTAAATCATGTAGGAACACTTCTGAAACCTTGATTTCCCCAAGTAAAGAGAGATAGTGGAGAGTGGGACAAGTTTTAAACTATCTGTGAATCACCTTTTGCAGTAGTGTACCTCTGCACTGACAGCTCTAGCTCTTAACTGCAGGTTCTCTGAAGGGTACAAAATTTGACAACATGACTATTCCTTCAACAGACCTACCTCTGTAGCCTCCACCTCCTCCACCAGAAGTACAAGCTCCTCCTCCTCCACCAAAGCCACCAGAGGTGGCCCACTGGAGCTTGGATAGAGCTTGAGGACAAGCTTGACCTCCTTCTCCACCTTCTAGAAGGGACTTTCCAGACTGAGGAAGCAGAGTCTCATCTTGCCAGCCACCACCTCCACCTTCAGAATGAGAGAAGAAAACAAGAGCAGATGAAGGGGATACAAGCAGAGGTACAATCCTTTTTTTAAGAATAAGAGAACACACAATCTAATGCATGACCTGTGGTACATGCTGCATAATCAGCATCTTAATATAAATTTATAGTGGCAGTAGGGAAACATGGAGCCCATCACCCCTCTTAAGTATAACTGATTAGGTCTTGCAGCCATGTGAGATGTTGAGTTCCTCTAGAAAATGAAAAATAACCAGGATTTCCTCATCTCCCACTACTGGCACTGTTATAAAGCCATTACAGCAGGAGACAGAGAACCACAAGACTTTTTGTCTCTTAGGAATGGATTCTACACACA
>VZTY01023290.1:143142-154348 GCA_013400935.1 Turnix velox | reverse complement strand
TTCCAACAGCTCACGAATTCAAAACCAAGTAGATAATTCAACCAATTCAACATTTCACAAATTTAAACCAAGTAGCCACTGAAATTTAACAAAACCATTGTTTGATATGAGCACAATTTGAAAGTAACACAGCTTTAAAGTAATACATGTGCCAGTTTTGTTTGCTGGATTCAGGATGGAAATGTCAAAACTAGATCTCAGCAGGATCAGACTGAGAACTAATAGCAAGTTTCATTTAAGAAATGTATATTATGATGTGGTTTAGTAACCAACTCCATTAAATGTGATGTAAGTCTAATGTTAATAGGATTGTCACAAGGGTATTAGCAGTGTGACAAAAACCCACTTCCTTGATGTAATTACGCAGAAAATCATTAAAACAGAAGATTATGTGTTGTAATGCAGGTATGACAGCATTGCTGCACCTGACACAAAAATCACTGGCATTCCTTTCTGTTTCTAAACTAGGTTGTGTGTGGTCAGAACTGTACTTTTGTCATTCAAGCCAATGGTACGGTGTTGGCCTGTGGAGAAGGGAGCTATGGGCGACTTGGACAAGGAAATTCAGATGATCTTCATGTCTTAACAGTCATTTCGGCACTGCAAGGTAAAGTTGTTGGCTCTGAAATGAGTCAGTTGACAGAGCACAAATAAACATCATTAATGGAATGTATACAGTTAATACAGCCCTTGGTGTACACTTCTTTGATGCAATGATCTGACAGCTATCAGCAATTTTTTGCAGATTTACACTTCAAAATGTTGAAATTAAGAAATTGAACAAATCAACTTTCCCTTGTTCACTTTCCCTTAAGATTTAGTCAGTAATTTGTTAAAATTTCTTCAGGGAAAAGTATTTGCCCAGGATAGGAGTGATTCATTTCAAAACTTAGGGACAGGCCACAAGCACGGATTGTACAGGAGAAAACAAAGGTTTTGTACAAAATAAAAAGTAAGTAAACTGCACTGAGAAGAAAGCTGTTATTTTTGTTGGTTCCTTTCCCCAGCCTTAATTGGCTGGACATTAGGGGCACTTGGATCAGTGTATGATAAAGAGTTTTCTGTAAGTCATTCTAAACTTTATTTTCTCTGTTTTCTGTAACAGGCTTTGTGGTAACACAGCTGGTCACCTCTTGTGGGTCTGATGGACATTCCATGGCTTTAACAGAAAGCGGGGAAGTCTTCAGCTGGGGAGATGGAGATTATGGCAAATTAGGCCATGGCAACAGTGACAGGCAGCGCCGGCCCAGGCAGATTGAAGCTCTGCAAGGGGAAGAAGTTGTGCAGGTTCCAAAATACTTTTTGTCTCTTATAAGCTTGAGGGGTGGTGACCTCTAGAGCTGAGAATCATAGAATGGTTTGGGGTGGAAGGGATTTTAAAGATCATCTAGTTCCAACCCTTCTGCCATGGGGTCCCACTGGACCAGGTTGCTAAATGCCTCATCCAGCCTGGCCTTAAACACCTCCAGAGAGAGGGTATCCACACCCTCTCTGGGCAGCCTGTTCCAGTGTCTCACCACCCTCACAGGAAAGAGGTTCTTCCTTATCTCCAGCCTAAATCTCCCCTCTTCCAGTTTGCATCCATGACAGGGTCNAGCTTCTTATGTTGGGGGCTCCAGAACTGGACATGGTTGGGGTCTCACCAGAGCCGAGCAGAGGGGCAAAATCACCTCTCATAACTTGCTGGCCACACTTCTCTTAATGCAGCCCAGGATTTGGTTGGCTTCTGGGCTGCAAGCACACACTGCCAGCTCGTGTTGAGTTTCTCGTCCTCTGACAGCCCTAAATCCTTCTCTTTGGGGCTTATGTGGCACTCGAGCCACTCTCCACCCAGCTTGTATCTGTTCTTGGGACTGCCCCAACTCTGGTGCAGGACCTTGCACTTGGCATTACTGAAGTTCATGAGGTTGGCTTGGGCCCACCTCTCAAGCCTGTCAAGGTCCCTCTGGACGCCATCCCTTCCCTTTGGTGTGTCAACTGCACCACACAGCTCGGTGTCAGCCGTAAACTTGCTGAGGGTGCACTCAGTCTCACTGTCCAACTGAGATGTAAAGTAGAATGCAGTCCAGCCAGTTTAATTCATACACTGAAAGCAAATAGGCAACTTCTTCTGAGCAATATGGACCAAGCTGATCATTTCCATTTGAAGAATATTAATATCACAGAGCTTATTGTTGATTTGTGATGGTGATTGATGCTGGAAAAGTCTAAAACTTCAAAACTACAGGGGTGAGAAGGATGATCAAAAGATTATCAAAATACAAATGTAGTTTGGAAGTTTCCTTTAGTCCTTGTCAGTGACTCTGACCTACAAATCTAGTCATGCTGAGTTCTCCTTAGTGCTTACGACACACTAGAACGTGTTTGGTTTTGACTGGAGATTTCTTTATGCTTTATGAAACATCTTTGTACAACAAAAGCAATTTGTTGTGCAGAAAATGGTAGTTGGTGAAAGTAAGTGAATAAGACAAAACACCTAAAGGCTTTTCTTCACTCAACCCCCCACCTTTCCTCACTCGAAATGTTACTGTAGAGAAGAATAAGAGATATGTTGTTGGAGAAGTCATCAATACTCAATACCTGTATTTTAACTCTTTATGAAAGGTTCAAAGCAGAAAAAGCTGTAATTTATTGAAATCTAATAACTAATACAATTTCCCCATGGCTTGAAAATTTGAAACTGAACTATGTTTATTTTGCTTCCAGATGTCTTGTGGCTTCAAGCACTCGGCTGTGGTGACAGCAGATGGCAAGCTTTTTGCGTTTGGAAATGGTGATTATGGTCGATTAGGACTTGGAAACACTTCCAATAAGAAACTTCCAGAAAGAGTGACGGCGCTGGAAGGTTACCAGATCGGACAGGTATGATTTATGTAGAACTAGCAAAGTATCTTTGTGTAAAGCTGATGTTTTCAATATTTCAATTTAAGTGTTCTCTTTTGTTTAACCTTGATTTTCATTTTGATCATGCAGTGTATTTGACTATGCATAATTTCTTAGCAAATTATTTTCTTGACTTTTGATCTTCTTTCTGCAAAATGGCCCATTTTTTAAACATTTTAATATTTAGATATTTGTAAGTGTGAATTCATGAGCTATTTTGTGTTCTTGAATAATGAGTACCTGTAACATAATACCAGCCTTTGATTCTAGGAACTGAGAGGAAGCAAATAAGTACAAAATACTGCTGCAGTCCTGAAGGTCTTTAAGCCACTCAAATAAGGAATGGTGTTTTTTAATACTTTTTAAAAGCTACTTTTTTTAAATACACCATTTTTCTGAGGTGTTTGAGTTAGTGATAAATCATCAAAAACTATGGTAATAATGTATTTCTGTCACCCAGGTGGCTTGTGGGCTCAATCACACTGTAGCTGTGTCAGCAGATGGCTCCATGGTTTGGGCTTTTGGAGACGGAGATTATGGTAAACTTGGTTTGGGAAATTCCACTGCAAAATCCTCACCACAGGTTAGAGAAATTGTTTTTCACATGAATTATATAAGTTACATGTGTGATTTACAGGACTTGAATTAATTCCATCCACTGTGTTGTTCTCATACAGTCTAGTGCTAATAATTCTTATATGTTAAGCTGAATCTGGTACTTAAAATAAAAGTGACCTTATCTCAGTGGCAACACAAATAGTGAAAAACTTCAGGTTGGTTTAAAGGTGAGAAATTTCTAATTTTAGAATTTGGGGGAAATGTTGTTTATACTCTCATCTACTTCTTCCCATGCCACTCCTTGCTTTCTGAGTCCTTGAATTCTTGAATCATTGTACATATAATAAGGTGTTAGTTCCATTAAAGAAAGACCTGTCTCAGTTTTCTGTATTAATTTGCAAGCAGTAATTAGTTAATCCTACAATGTATGCATTGTACAATGGGAATTATCAAAAATATTTTTGGAAGCAGGAGTTACAGATCAAATTCATGTTGGCTTTCTGTTTATGTTCTCATAATACCACTTTTTTTTTTTTTCTTTCACTTACCTCTTAGAAAGTGGATATCCTTTGTGGAATTGGAATTAAAAAGGTAGCCTGTGGAACCCAGTTCTCTGTTGCATTGACAAAAGATGGTCACGTGTATACTTTTGGACAAGGTAGGCTTTTGGACCTTTCTGTCTGTAGGTTTTTTGTGTATTGCAAGTGAGGAGATAGAATATAAAGATCTACTTGTCAACTGAAGTGATGGTGTGTCTTAGTTCCCTTCATGTCTCATCTCAGTTTTGGAACTTCAATGTGAGTTTTAGGCCTTAACATAGGACTAAGACACAGATTTGTCACTCTGTCTAGGCTGACCTCAGGATAGCCTTTCAATTTACTGATTTACTTTTTGAACAGTGCTTTCACTGTATTTCACATGTCCAAAACCACTGAGTTCCTTGACAGTGTACTTAGTCTGATAAAGCATGTGCCTACACAAGCTGTTTTCAAATCCCCTCAGGAGAATTTCAAAGTGCACTGAATTACTTGCATTTAAACTTCCAAGTCAGTTAATTTGTGTGTATTATAAAACCATACATTCAGATGTAGAAGCCTTGTTTTCATAGAAGTTGATCTCATTTCAGTTTTAGAGTGGAAATAACAGCTTTAGCAATGCTAATAAGCAGCATAGGAAGCATACACTGTTTATCCAGTGGCTTTTGTGTCCCAGAGTTGCTTTTTCTCCCTCCCCAAGTTCTGCCTGCAAGTAAAATGAACTTTTTCACATTCTTTACACATATGAACACATGCTTGCAATTTTAGATCGCCTGATAGGTTTGCCAGAAGGTCGTGCTCGAAATCACAACCGACCCCAGCAAGTGCCAGTGTTGTCAGGAATCTTCATTGAGGACATAGCAGTGGGAGCAGAGCACACCTTGGCTCTCTCATCCACAGGGGACGTCTATGCCTGGGGGAGCAACTCTGAAGGACAGGTATGGAGCTGTCCCTCCTCATTTCTCACCTTTCTAAGGCTCTTGTTGTACTTTACAGATGTGGTTGGAATGTATTTTTGTGGGGGAAAAAAGCTTTTCTTTTTCTTCTCCTCCCTCCATCCCTCTTGGCTGTAGTAACATTTTAGGCATTTCTAT
Source organism: Turnix velox (assembly GCA_013400935.1). Taxonomy (NCBI): domain Eukaryota; kingdom Metazoa; phylum Chordata; class Aves; order Charadriiformes; family Turnicidae; genus Turnix; species Turnix velox. The sequence continues at coordinate 149,277 of VZTY01023290.1, read as the reverse complement.
TTCTTATTTTCTTACATAGTGGTTGGAAGAACACTGAAAACATTTTGCACAAATTAGTGTAATCAGAGATTTTTTTACAAAAATGACAAAATTTTACCTAATTCTTGAGCTGTCATGTGTTTTTTGAACATCATAACATCTATGGTTGGTGTCAGTCAGATTTTTGAACTCTTTAGATGCTTTAATAAATTAGCATATTTTAGTTATTGTTTAAAAATCAGAACAAAAAAGAAAATAATAAGCTATCTCTTTTCTTTGGAACCCTGGTTTTAACCCTACCCTTTAAAAGTCCATTTTCCTACAACATTTATAATTCATATTTTTGGAAGGTCTTCAGCTTTTTGACAGTTGTGTGGTTTGATACAGTGTCTAGTGGTGTTTCAGAAAGCCTGGGCAAAATTTGTCTGCTGGCATTTGAGGACTGAGTTTTTGAGGAGGACTGTTAAGCAGGTTATGAAGTGTATCCTCTTTGGTCTGGTGGTTTGTTTTGGGGTTTTTTTGGTAGGGTGCTTTGTGTTTCTGCAAGAAAAAAATTTGTTAGGGTAAAAAGAATTCAGAGAAATGTGAATTTATATGTGATTACCCTTGCAGTGTAAAAACTAATTGTATATGCAGTTAATAAAAAAACCCAACAAAACCCTTATCTATGAAATAAGGATGTGATGTGAGGCTATAATTAGAAGTCAGAACATTTCAGTAAACTTTCTCTTTACACAGACTGTGCTTTCATAAACTGTAGTAGTAATCTGTGGGGCGACAAGCAAGGCATTTAAATGGCACAGAAGTAATGTGTTAAGTTCTCGTGCCTGAGTGAGAGCGACTTGCAACACATGACTTGGCAGTGTAGAGCAGTTTCTCAGTCAGCAAAAGGGCTTCCAAAAAATATCTAGCTGTTAGAAAGGTCTTTTTGACACCTCCCACGGAGCATGGATGCAGTGTTATATTGAAAATAAAAGGTAGTCCTGGAGCCCTCTACATAAGAAGGATATTGAGCTGTTGGAGCAGGTCCAGAGGAGGGCCACAAAGATGATGAGAAGGCTGGAGCAACTCACTTGTGAGGACAGGCTGAAGGAGTTGGGGTTGTTCAGCCTGGAGAAGAGAAGGCTCAGGGGAGACTTCATAGTAATTTATCAATACCTGAAGGGGTCCTTCAAAAAGGCAGGGGTGGGACTTTTTAATAGGGTACAGGATGGCAGGATTAGATAGATGCAGATTGGAAGAGGGGAGATTTAGGCTGGATATAAGAAGGAAGCTCTTTCCTGTGAGGGTGGTGAGACACTGGAACAGGTTGCCCAGAGAGGCTGTGGATGCCCCCTCTCTGGAGGTGTTTAAGGCCAGGCTGGATGATACATTGAGCAACCTGGTGTAGTGGGAGGTGTCCCTGCCCATTGCAGGGGGGTTGGAACTAGATCATCTTTAAGGTCCCTTCTAGCCCAAACCATTCTATAATTCTATGATCAATACTAGCATAATAAAAGATACTTGCAGTAAATACTCCTTTTTTATCCCAATATAAACTGTAGATTTTTTTAATCAATTGCTCTGAATTTTCACTTAGAGTTTTGTATGTATCAACAGAGTTGTTGCTTCTTCTATGGACCTTTTCTATCTGTTCTAAATTGGCAGCTTGGCTTGGGCCACACCAACCATGTGAGAGAGCCAACCCTCATCACAGTCCTGCAGGGAAAAAACGTCCGGCAGATTTCTGCAGGGCGCTGCCACAGCGCTGCCTGGACAGCTCCGCCTGTGCCACCAAGGGCTCCAGGTAAACAACTTGGGCTCTTTGCATGTCATCTGCTCAAACTTTGTGTTTTTCTGGGTCTGAGTACAACAAGAACTTCTGAACATTTGGGACTTCTTTTTTTTTTTAAATATCCAAGTATGTTTTCAAATACTGCAGTGGCGTGGCTCCAGTGGACAGCATAAGCTATTGCAGAGAAAATCACCTCCCTCCCTGACAGAGGCCGTTTAACTGTCTTTTATGACATCATACTTTCTTTTTTCTGTGCCAGGTGTTTCGGTGCCTTTACAGCTTGGTTTGCCTGATGCCATTCCACCACAGTATGGGGCACTGAAAGAAGTTAGCATTGACACCGTGAGAGCGAGGCTCAGACTGCTCTACCATTTTTCTGACCTCATGTACTCTTCCTGGAGATTGCTCAACCTCAGTCCTAATAACCAGGTAAAATTTCATTTGGAAAAAATCCAAAAGCAAACACATTAGCTGTGTTCTGTTAGACTGAGTTGCTAGAGAGTTTCTGACCAGGTCAAGATGGTTCTATAGGGTGTTTGTAAAAAAAAAAAAATTCTCTGGGTTAAACCCAATGTTTTTGAAGCACTGCTATATATTTGCACCTATGCTAACATTGGGAACTGAGACACTGACATGTCAAACTTCTAAACTCAGAGCTAAAAGAGGAAAGTGCTAACCTGTTTCCTGAAATGTTGGAAGTGATAGTGATTATTATGAAGCCCTTTATTCTGTAAAAAAATAGAATTAATAACCTTTTAATTTTTTTTTTTATTCTCATATGGCTTTATTGCAGAACAGTACATCTCATTACAATGCAGGAACATGGGGAATCGTGCAGGGGCAGCTGAGGCCTTTGCTTGCACCACGGGTGTACACTCTCCCCATGGTGCGCTCCATAGGAAAAACCATGGTGCAGGGCAAGAACTATGGGCCCCAGATTACTGTGAAAAGGATATCAACCAGGTAAATTCGTTGTCACAATTTTTAGACCTCAAGCAATTTTTCCATCACGTGGCCTTTATGCAAATATGAATTACATTGTGTGGCTGTCTCTTGTCTTTGAAAGAGGTCGGAAATGCAAGCCCATTTTTGTACAGATAGCAAGGCAAGTGGTAAAGCTGAATGCATCAGACCTTCGCCTGCCTTCTCGTGCCTGGAAAGTGAAACTGGTTGGAGAAGGAGCTGATGATGCAGGAGGAGTGTTTGATGACACTATTACAGAAATGTGTCAGGTAGGAAAAAGCTCTTAGTTCTAAATGCCACAGTAGAGTGTCTCTTCTCTCTGGTGTCTTAGTATTTTTCAAATTTCCTTTTTGCAGCCTAGCACGTAACTTGTTATTCAGTCCTGAACCAGAGCTCACACATTTGGGGATGGCTCAGAATAAGGAAATCTTTCTAGATTGTACCAAGGAGTCTCAAGGCCACGCTCCAGCTAGTTTTACAGCAGGAATGCTGAGATAGTCCCCACACCATATGGCAGCATTTCACAGCTCCCCATTCTGTGCAGGGTGAGTGTGGGACAGGTCAGCAGCTATGGAAAATGCTGGAGCTGGCACTGGAGTTAGAGTTAGGATACAGGATGGAAGAAACTTTAGAACTCTCTTTATTATACCTCCCAATGTTTTGTGTAGGTCTGATTTTCTGAAGCTTGTAAGATTAGGGTTGATTCAGGTAAGGACTTGAAGAATTATTTTTGAGTTGTTTCCTAGATAGTTTACATTAAGTGTGTGGCGTAATGAGGGTTTAAAACAGAACTCATTAGCAAAATTTGCTTTGGTTTTGGTTTTTTAGAAAGCTGCAACAATAGGTACTAGGGCTTATGGTTCTAATTAATTCTGAAAGAGGTACCAGGAACTTGTCACAGAGCAGTCACTATAACATCACCATTACAGCTTGATGGAAGGTCTGGAAATAAACATGATTTTAATACTACAAATCATCCCTGCTGTCCTTACTTTCTCATCAGTGTTTCACATTAATTTATACGAGGTAGTCATTGCTCTAATGGAATATTCTGTGCTGTTGTGCTATAGTGCCATAGCATTTCTGCAATAGGTTTGTTGTCCCTCTGTCTAAGAAGGCTTTTTTGATGTTGATTTTTAAGGAACTGGAAACTGGAATAGTAGACTTGCTTATTCCTTCCCCAAATGCCACAGCTGAAGTTGGCTACAATAGGGATAGGTGAGTTGTCTGGGATTTGCTTTTATTGCAGACGTTAATGGGTGAAAATTAAAATCTTCTATTAACTGTCTTATACTAAATGATTGTCTCTAGTAAATCTTTTCCTTCAGACTGTGAAGTTACTTTATTGTGGAGGAGAGGGTGTGATTTTTGACATGATGTTCCTGGAATGCTGATGGCAGAATTCAGAGTAACATGAGGAATGCCAGCCCTTGTAGTCTGGATTAGTTCTGCCCATCTCAGTCTCTTTTATTTTAACAGCTAACGATAACAAGAATATTTTTATTTTGACACCCCTTGCTGATGATTGCATTGACAGTGCTTAAAAATGTTTTATATTTTACTTCTAATTAGTAGAAATTGTCCTAGAGTATTTTCACCAATTCTTTATCCTTTCAGGTTTCTCTTTAACCCTTCAGCATGTTTAGATGAACATCTGATGCAGTTTAAGTTCTTGGGCATTCTCATGGGTGTAGCTATTCGTACAAAAAAGCCATTAGATCTTCATTTGGCTCCAATGGTCTGGAAGCAACTCTGTTGTATCCCACTCATCTTGGAGGATTTGGAGGAGGTGGATCTGCTCTATGTGCAGACCCTCAACAGCATTCTTCACATTGAAGACAGTGGGATAACTGAAGAAAATTTCCATGAGGTAAGAAATCAGGAGTTTTCAGGCTTATTCAGAAAGTGTCAGATTGAGCTCAACTTCAGGATTTGTATAATTGAATCTCTTTGTTATTGGGATTACAAGCACTTCATATTGGAATAGTCTGTAATCTTGTAGGTGATGGTAAAATATGAAACTCAGATCACTCTAGTGACTCTCTCTGAACATGTTTTCCTGTTTTACATCGCAGATGATTCCTTTAGATTCTTTCGTTGGCCAAAGTGCTGATGGTAAAATGGTTCCCATAATCCCTGGAGGGAACAGTATCCCACTTACCTTTTCAAACAGGAAAGAATATGTGGAGAGGGCAATTGAGTACAGACTCCATGAGATGGACCGTCAGGTGAGAGTTTCACTATGACCTTATCCCTGGTGGCATTAACTGATGACTGATGCAAGTTTCTGTTCCAGTTTATTAGGGAAAAAGAAAAGCTTGGATTCCTGTTTCTCCACTGAGCCCCCCAGTGGTGTTTTTTTTACCCTCTGCAGACTGTTTGGGGGATTAAATTAGTTATCTTTTTCTTAGTAATTAATTGCTTAGTTGTCAAAAGAGAAATCAGAAGTTGTCTTTCATTAGAGTGGCAACCATCAGCCCCAGGTGAGCCAGTTACCTCTGCACCCTAGGCATTGCAGCAACACAGGGTGGTTACAGTAAATTGTTTGCTTAACTTAAAACTATTTAACTTCTGCTTTAGCACAGAAGCTGCAAATATTTCACTCAGATAATTAACACTCCTCAGAAGACATAATTAAGACTATTTGCATGCTTTTGTGTATTTTGTCATTCGTGTAATGAAACTGATGAAAGCAGTGTGCTAATTATCAGCGTGTGTAATGTTATCTGCATTAAAAAAGCAACTTTCTCATCAGAGATACCAAACCCAAAGTCTTCTAGAACAAGTACAGACAAGTAGAGCTATGACTCTGTTTCAGCTTAGATGTGTGGTATGTGCATGGTTTTTTGGTTTCACTATCATCATTTGTGCTGCTGACTTGTACTTTTTTACATTCTTCTGTTTTGTATGAAGAAGCGGTGTTCTGTGTGCAGCCTCCATTGCAACATTCTCCAGGATGCACGTGTGGGAGGTTGGATTTGGCAAATGTCCTGTAGTTCTCTCTCTTTATCCCACTTATTAGCTGTTGCTTTTGCAGTTGGATGGTGCAGTGAGTGACAGAGCAGTTGCACTTCAGATGTCTTTTCTTTGGGCAACAGGTGGCTGCTGTAAGAGAAGGAATGTCTTGGATCATTCCAGTTCCTTTGCTGTCTCTTCTGACTGCCAAGCAGTTGGAGCAAATGGTCTGTGGAATGCCAGAAATCTCAGTTGAAGTTCTGAAGAAAGTTGTGCGCTATAGAGAAGTGGATGAGCAGCACCAGCTGGTGCAGTGGTTCTGGCACACCCTTGAAGAATTCTCCAATGAGGAGAGAGTCCTTTTCATGAGGTTTGTGTCGGGAAGGTCTCGTTTGCCAGCCAACACAGCTGATATCTCTCAGCGCTTCCAGATAATGAAGGTTGATAGGGTAAGAGCTGTTTTC
>VZTY01023290.1:76399-133473 GCA_013400935.1 Turnix velox | reverse complement strand
TTTTTTTTCCCTTGAGGAGTGAGACCTCACTCTAGTCTTCCTTGCTCCTCAGCCTCTCCACTTCATCCTTTGGCTCAGCTACAAGTCTGAGCAGGTTGTTCACCTGTTCACATCTGATACAGGTGTTGTCTCCGATCCCGTCCATTGCTAGGGCCAGGCTCAGGCACTTGGTGCATCCAGTGGTCTGGACACCCACTGATATTTATTTTACTTGGTTGTAGTTTATGAAAAGCTCAGATTGTGTTGAATTTCAATGTAAAAGTAGTATGTTTTGTTATGACATCTATTCACCATTTGAAATTGTCTTCCCTCTACAACACCCGCACAAACACCGCTCCCTCTTCCACCCCCCCACCCCAGACTTCTTTTCACTTCCAGAAAAGTAGGTTTCAGTTAAGCTGTGGATAGTATTCTCCTTTCCTACACTCATTCTTCATTCTTAAAAAAAACCCCAGGTTTAGTGGAAATCAGTATGAAGCACACACTGATGCCACTATGAAACCAACTTAAAACTACATTAAAATTGCAAAGTTGAAGCACTCCCCATCCTTACTTCAGGTAGGATGTATGGAGTGAAAAGCTCTCAGTTCTCCCATTGCAAAGCAGTTAACCCATTACAGCAGATGCAGTTTCACACCAAAGAACGTACCTGTTGCATACTTCTAGTAAAAAGTCACTGACATTGTTTTCATGCCTGCTACAGAAGTCTTTCTGCAAATTGTTTTTCATCCAGTCCTCAATGTTACACACCTTGACTCTCTCTGAATACCAGCAGATGGATAAGTATTTTAAAGCAGGTCCCAGGAGAAAATTATCCTTCTTTAGTTCCGCTGGAGAGTGAAAGTTCAACAAAGACCACAGTAAAGGATCCTGAAACACTTGTAGCAACTTGTGACATGTTTTTGCTAAACTTTTCCTGCTATTTTTGTCCAGAAAAGAAAACAGATGTAAAAGGCATTCCCGATTCAGCTGGGTTATGTGCATAGCTGGTCAGAGCGTGTTAGAAGAGAGAGAGTCTCCTGCCCTTGTGGGATTGCTGCAGAGCTGGAGGGGGGTCACAATCACTAAAAGGCTCTTGCACATATATGGTTGTGGAATGGTGTTTATTTTTGGCAGACAAGTGGTGCAGAAGCTAAGAACAGGGAAAGGAACAGAAGCACGCCTGCATCAAACCATTGCTTTGTTTCTGGAATGGGCATGTAGAACAGCAGCTTTGAACTGCCATGAAATGCTTCCTTAAAAGGGATTTCTTTCCTTTTAAGCACTCCTGAAGTTTAGCAAAGCTGTTGGGCTGAGTTTCTCAGCAAGGGGCTGGAGCAAGGCTGCAGCTGCAACTGCAAAGGAGGGCTCTGCCAGCTCTCCTGGCAGCTTAAGGTTTGTGCAGTGTCCAGCTAGCAGCCTGTGCGCCTTTGTTAATTTTTCTAAGGTTGCATTTTCACTTCGTGCTCAAGGGCTGCTATGAGAGAATGTTCCACAAACATTCCCTGCATCCTACGAATTTTCCTCTACTGTATGTTTTTGTAGGATTGTTTCTGGTACCAGTTCCGGTGGGAAAAGGAGACAGAATTGTTTTAAGGCATAAAAAGTGTTTGTTTTCCAATAAAGGGAGAAACTGAAGGAGAATGTCTCTCCTAAAACAAAAATCATGCCAGAGCAAATAGCAGGTGAGAATAAAACGCAACAATCAACAGCCCTAAAGATATTATGCATGTGGAATAAAAATTCTCAAGATTTAATTATACATTCAAATCATTAGTAGATATTAACAGAAATCAGCTCTGCAAGTTTTTGAATTTACATGTTTTCAGTTGCTGAGAGGAAGATCTTATGTAGTTTCATTGTTTCTTTCAATATGACAGGACTCCATGGGATCAAGTTCATCTTTCCCTTCATACCCTTGAATTGCACCTTGCATTTCAACTCTGCAAAAGGAGATTTGAAATTCAGTTGCTGTGTGCAACAGCTATGTTTGTTTCTGCGCTGGCTGCAGTGCAGTGTGTGTTTCTGCACAGCCATTAGAAGCAGCTGTGGACCTGATCAGTGCTTCACCATTGCCAGCCCTTTGTCATTTCATCTTTTCCTTGACACAAGAATGAATTCCTGCTTCCCAGCCCAATGCATGCATGGGCTCTGACCCGGTGGTCCCAGTATTTGAGGAAGCCAAAGACAGGAGAAGGTGGGCAGATGACGTCACTGCTGGGTCAGCCACAGCCTGGCCAGCAGCCGCTGAGGTGATTTGCTACCAATTGTTCTTCATTCTCATACTAGCATTTTTTTGATCCTCTCTGTGTCTCATCATTTTCACAACATTCCTTCACTTTTGAGCAGCTTATAGTTGCAACTTCTCAAGGCTTTAATAAAACTAGGAATATTATTTATAAAAAAACCCATCATCACAAGCAAACTCACATGACCAGGTTACCACTGCTAGGATGGATTCTTTAAGCACCTGGAGGACATGCACCACCATCTGACATAAAAATCAGAAGCCTTCTAAAAGTGAAGTGCAGTTATTACTTGGGTTTAAGTGGTAAGTTTTGGTGGAGGTGTTGAGTAGTGGGAACAATTACATGTGCTTTGTTTTACCCAGATACAGTTTAAACACTCTGCTGTCCGCGTTCAGAGGATTTACTCCAATTAAATCTCTGCAAGCCTGTGAAAGGACAAGAGGAGGTTCATTTTCTAAGGAAAGGAGACACTTTAATGGCACATTTTCCATAAACACACTGTGTGAATGATATATAATTCACATTCAACCTGGAAACGCTCCAGAAACACACAAGATGAGCACAGCCAGTAATCCTCCTCCGAAATTACACACTAGATTTTAAAGGTAAACAATTACAACTATGGCACTACAGTACTTGAGGAGACCCTAAAGCACATTGGAATCCATTTTCAAGGTGCTGATTACCTCATCAGTAAAACACAGACACACCAGTAATGAAACACTGACGGGGAAACTTTTGAACACCACGCATTATGCTTTCCATTCATTAAGTAAAATCCTTGTAAATGGTCTCCTGCTGCTGTTGCCAGTCCCCTGTCCTGGCCTGTAGCTTTTAAACATTCCTCTCAGGCGAATATCTGGAAAGCAATTCCAATGCACTGAGAACAGGAGCACTGGGTGCCAGTCCCTTAGAATTTTGCACAACACTGCACTCGGCTGGCTATACACCACCCTAAAGATTCTGGTTGTATATGTGGCTAAATAATTACTAACAAAAAAGGACAACCTTTGATCAGACAAGTTTTGGTGACAAATATGCAAATATTTGAACTGCAGAGTAGTTGTTGCCTGTGCAACAGTCACGAGCAAGAAAGAATTTTTGCCAGCTCATGTGTACTATCAGCAGTAACTAAAAAAGAAACAGTTGGCTTAAATGAAATGAGATATCCTTCCCACCATCCCTTCCACCCAAGCTAGTAGATAAATATAGAATATATAAGGTTAAAAATGTACTCCTAGGCCAGGTGGGGTCTCTGTTACTGGTTCAGTGCTCAGTTACCTTTTTTTTGACACCACACTGAAGAGAATACAGCGGATAAGCAAAGTTCTCCACCAGGAAGAGAAATACTTGTGTTGCCACAACAAACTGTTCATACTGTCCATCTGGGTTTGCAGCGGGAGAAAGTTAAATTAGGAAAGGATTTACTTGTACTTGTTCCAATGAAACATAAGGCTGAGTCCTTACCCCCACGTGCTGTGGGAACAAGCCTGAGCTGATTGCGCTATGGTCCTATGGCTGTGTCTCACGTGGACCATGCTGGGTAGATAATATTGCCCAAGACCTTAACATTACTGAAAGGAAATATTGAAGTGAGAACATAACTGACCCAAAAATTAACAGCAGAAGTTTCTCAAAATAAGTGAATGTAGCTAAAGATAATAAACCTAAGTCTAAAAATACAGAAAGGCACATTTACATCACTGGTTTGTGAGAACACTGCACACACCTGACTACTGCTCAGTGAAACTGCTTCTGGCCCAGACTTGGGTATTTTAAGCTTTGTACTCTCAAAAGTGACACTGTGAAGCACCCCAGTCCCAGCAGCAGGCACAGCTGGAGTTGTGGCTCTACCTGCCCCCTTCAGGACCAGCACCTGCTGGGCTCATCCTTTCCTTGCCCCACACACCAGTGGAGGCTGGCAAGTACCTTTTGCTGCTTGTAGGAGTTACAGTTACCTGATGTGAATAGGAGAATGGCTCTGGCTGCAAGAAATGGAAATGACAGGTGACTAAACTAGCTGCAACTTAAAGCAATGAATAGGTCTATTTATTGTTCAGCTTAAAAGATGATGTTTATATATATGTCACTTAATGTATCAAATAATAATCACAGTAGATTTTAACTAGCATACAGTTTACGTATTCATATACCATTAGCAATGCTGAATGCTTTCTGCAGCTTTATAGCAAGCCAGTTGCTGCCCTTCCTCGATTAAGGTGCTGTCAAAAAGCTTTGAAGACTGACGTTTAAAAGAAAAAAAAAAAATCTGATGGTGATTTGTCTGTCTACGTGCTGGTGTAGAGCTGGCAGGGAAGCCCAGGTAAGCATAGCAGGGAATGGCTGCCGCTCCATGGGCAGCAGCTCCAGCTCCTGTGCACTGCCATGTCTTTCAGAAGCATTAACTAAAGGGAGTAAGTCATTTTAATTACATTCTTGTTTGTTTCCAGACTACTATTTTTTTACTGCTACTACAAGTAAAAGGTAACCCCACATGAAATAAATTCTACTCTTACTACCACATCTTTGCAATTTTAGGCACCTCCCAGTCCCTTGGGGAAGCCAAGGGAGGGAATTTTGACACGTCAGGGGTTTGAGGGACTCCTGCCTTCTATGCTGTTGGTTTCCTCATCCACCTTTTTTTCATCTTATCAGCCAACTTCCACTTTCCAGCATGACAGAATAGCTAAAATTTATTTCTTTTTCAGCAGAAATCTTTTTCTAGTCAAGGTTTAGAAACTGTATTGTGCCTCCGGTGTAAGCAAACTAAGCAAAGAGCCCCCACTGAGTCAGACAGGCAGGGCTCTGAGCTTACCCTCGCCTGGCAGGCAGGTGCTGCTGCCAAACAGCCCTTCAGCCTCACCTCAACTGGCAAAACAATGGTCACCTGAAGCATCTGAAACATCATCCTCTGTTTAGCCCAAAGCCTGTTCTCACAAAGCCCAGCTTTTGGGGCTGTACTCCCAGCTGCTAGCAGAAAGAGGGTGTGGGGACCTACTCAAAGCAAGTGTTTCTGACCAACTTCAGGATCGTAATACATGAGCTGTCTAAGGCAACTCGCCTTTGGGTAAAAAGCCACAAATCCCAACACAATTTACAAGTGCATATTTTAAGGGGTTTTTTGCCTAAATTTGAAGAGGGGAGGGCAGAGGATATATGAGGAATACTTGAATTAAACTGCAGTATAGATAGAATTGAACCAACTGTTTATTTACAATGATTCCTGAAAGTCAGCAGCCTGAATATACACCAAAATAGCAGCAATTACCTGGTCTACTTTAAGATGTCACATCTCTCTTCTACAGACAAAGTGTGATTGTGCAGAGGTCACTGTTCAGTTTCTTGCATGAGGGAAAATATAACTTCAGAACAACTCTTTGATTTAAAGAGATTAAATCATCTACGCAACAGCTGTAAGGACAGCAGGAACTTGTATTGCTCTTCAAAATCAGAAGCACATTTATCTTGCTTAGAAGGAGGATAGAAAGCTGTTCTGATGTAAATGTGCCTTTAGAAAGTGAGAACTGAAAACATTAATATAAAAAAGTCAAATAACTAAGTATTTCATTAAACTATATATATATAAAAATTGAGTTATCACAACTAAAGCAGCAAATCAAAATCTGCTGAGGTTTTGTGGTGTAACTAAAAAAAAAGTTAGTTTGTGTCCAAATTCAGTAAGTCAAATGCTACCATTGACACAACAAAACTAAAACCCACAAGAGGAAATTGAAAAGTGCACAATGAAAATCAATAGTCTTGGATCAAGTATTTATGGAAAAATGGAAATGTTTTGTCCGGTGGACTTGATAAGTGAGAATTAGAAGGAGGTATTAAAGTTTATCTGATCCAGATTTGGCTTGCCGTTCCACGTAGAAGAGGATGTAGGCTTTAGCCTTTACCACAGTCTCCTCGTCGGTCAGCGTCACGGTGCTGTCGTTGAAGTGGAACCAGCGGCCCTCGTGCGCCGCGTAGGCTGTGTAATGGCCAGAACCAACACTGTCAGCAGGGACAGGAGAGAAAGGACAATCAGAAGGAGAGACCACCTCATTCTCAGCTGCATTTTCTGCTAGAGCTAAGAGACTTCCAGGAACCAAAGGAAGAAAGGAGCTATCTGTCTTCACAGCAGTTGGTGAAAAGTATCCCTTCTTAATCTGCAGGGCTCAGAAGTTCTCCAAATTAAAGTCATGAGTAGGATCATAGAATGGTTTGTTTTGGAAGGGACCTTCAATATCATCAAATTCCAACCACCCTGCCATAGGCACGCACACCTCCCATTCGCTGTTCAATGCCTCATCCAGCCTACGCTTAAACACCAGCAGGGAGGGGGCATCCACAACCTCTCTGGACAACCTCTTGCAGTGTCTCACCACCCTCACAGGAAAGAATTTCTTTCCTATATCTAGCCTAAATCTCCCCTCTTCCAATTTGCATCCATGACTCCTAGTCCTGCTATCCTGGACCCTATTAAAAAGTCCTACCCCAGCCTTTCTGTAGGCCCCCTTCAGGTATTGAGAAGCTACTATGAGCCTTCTCCAGGTTCAACAACCACAACTCCTTCAGCCTGTCCTCATAAGGGAGGTGAAATACTTACTTACGAGGATGAGTTGAAAGGGCCTTTTTTTTCATATGAACTTTTTAGCATCTCACAGTTTTTGTGCAAGCAAGGCTACCTGCAACACTGACCTTCCATGTTTGCCTACCAAATCCATTAGCTGCTGTTATTCAGGCATTAGATGTAAAAATTCCATTATGCTTTGCTTGCAGAAATCTTCCCCATTTATGTCTTAAGACTTATGTGGTCTTTTAAATATAATAAAAGCACTCACAGCAAAACTAATCCCAGGATACCAAGAAGAAAATTTTTCATCTTAAAACAGATCCACATCTAGGAGCCATATTTCTTGAATGTCACCTAGCAGAACTGCAAACCCATGGACATCCATCACCCTGCCACCTTTAGTAAGGCTCCTTTTTACTTGTAGTTACAGCTCACACTCAGCATTTCCAACCATCTAATTCCATTCTAATCATGACCAGCTTGTATTGCTGCCTGTGTGGATCTCCTACAGCTCTGAAGGGCCGGTCAGGCAGGCTGTGGTGCTACAAGGGCTGCATTTAGGAGTCTGATCTTTTTAAAAAGTCCAGACCATTCCTTTAGAGAAAGCAAAAAAAAGATGGGCTTTTTCAACAGGAGTTCTATATAATTTCTTTGAATTTAAATTTGAATAGTGGCAAGGTTTTAATAGGGTTTATTTTCTTTAAGGATCCTCCTTTTACAGCTCACACCCATGGAGTGACTGAATGACAACAACGTTTCTCCCAGCATCAACGGCTGGTTTGTACCTACTGCTGCCACTCTCAACACAAATCCCTGGGCTGGGAAAGCAAAAAAGAAGAAACAAACCACACCCATCAACTTCACTTCAGAAAATGAACTCCAGCCAGCCCCATACGAGGATGGTTAGCATTCACTTTGCAGCTCACTCCTGAAGGAGAAAGGGTAAATACAGGATAATTGCTTTCTCTGTACCAATTTTAAGCCTCCAACCACAAACACGCACTCACTTGGCGTAAGAGCACGTAAACCTTTCAAAGTGAATAAAAGAAAAAAATATTTCAGCTTTTATAAGAATTTCAAAACAAGGCCTTAACTTCCAGAAGACCCCTTGATTCTCTCTGTTGGTTTAGCGCTTTCCATTCCTGGAGGAACTCAGCTGTTTCCATTCTCTTCACAGGCCCAAATGCCCATGGCCAGTGGGCATTCACAGGAATAACTGTACAGTTCTAGTTTGAGTTAATTTAGCGTAATTATAAAATTACTGCTTATTCCTACCAGTAACAGCACACCAGGAACAGAAAAACCATCACTTACTCCAGGTACTCACCCGGAGCCATGGTGCACAACTACAGCAGCTAGGTCATACAGGCAACTTTCTGGGCCACTGTTCTCGGGCTGGGGTTAAAAAGACAGAAAACTCTTCAGATTCCCCATAGCACCTACTGTCATTTGTAATAAGACACATATTGTGGAACGAATTGCTACAGACATTACCACTGAGCATTCATACCTCTAGCAAGTAGCATTTCATGTCTAGACCTCTTAAGGGAAACTCAACATATGTATCAACCTTATTCCTCAGATATGCTGTCCAGTGAAAGCGTTTCAAGTGTAAGCATAGCACCTGTAGAATTTTAAAAAATAATTATTAAAAAAGGAGGAAGAGGCTGAACTTTGTGCTAGACAGCTGTAATAGCCTATGGGAGGGTTACGTGACATTATTTCCTATGACACATTGACTGGCTGTTACTTTTCAGGCTTACACAAACCTTTGGTAGTTTCTGAATCCAGAATTTTTTGGTGGACTTTTGTTTCTTTTTGCATTTGTGACACATATACAGCTCCGTCTCATCAAGTTCTTCCAGGTCTGTAAAACTGCGAAGACAATCTGAGAAAAAAAAAAAGCCAACACGATAAAAAAATATAAACACATAAAGGAATATGATTCAAGATGGTATGGAGTGATTCATGTATCTGAGAGTACAACAAATACAGCACCACAGAGAAGGTGTGCATGGCTGCTGCAGTCATTCTAGTTATTAAATACATCCGTGCAAGAAAAAGCCATGTAATAATGTGTTTTAATACAGCAGCATGTTGTAACCTGCAGCATTCCCTGTTCCTTCAAGCACAGGTGTGAAACAGTTCAAGGGAAAAAAAGGCATTCACACAATCTCAGTTTTTCAAATGTGATTCTGGTTCAATGTCCAACACAACTATTCAAACTACACTAAAGGACTTTCTAACAAAGACCATTCAACTCTGAAAAGGTGACTTGGTTTTAAAATAGAGCAAAAAAACACAAAATAAAGGGGCGTGTTTTTTCCTAGTTCACAATCTGCAGCAAGTATATTCACAGGTCTGTAAAAAAACCCCATCCTTTAAAATAAGGTCAATGAGAACACTGGTGCCCAGTTGTGCAGGACTGACTTTAAGGGGTTTAAAACACCTTAGACACCCTAGAGACACCTTCCTGCACATAAGGGACACTCTTCTGAGCACCACCACACCTTGGCAAGTGCCAGTTGGGCACAACAGAGCTGACTGCTGCTTGGAGAGACTGTTTTCTGACAACAAAAAGCCTCTGCTGGAGTCCTCCTTGATATGTAGCTGATGTTACTGAATCACTTCTCAGCTCCCCTTTTTCATAGTAATGTATCAATACACAGTAACTGGGCTAAAAGCTGTATGGAAAACTCTTTTGGCATGTTCTTCTAGCACAGAAACTCATAAAATGAGGAGGCATGGAGCACCAAGTCCCACCCTGGCATCTCTGAAACAGTGTATACTCTGTTATCCAAGCCCTTACCTCGTAGTGTGCACATTGGTCCATTTTCTTGATTTTTTGTACGTTTATTTCTGAACTGACTCGGAATATCTAGTGACAGGTCTACAGAAAAAAAGGTTTTTGTAAGAAATAAAATTAGGGATAAATAATACAACACAATCTTTCCAGACTAAAACAGTCATGCAAATATATTAAGCTTCCCCTTACCTAGGAATGGGTCAAACTTTCTGGATTCAGTCCCACATATTAGGCAGTTGACTTCATTTTGAAGAATGCCTCCAAAAATAGCTGTGACGACAGTGGATGCTCCATTTCTAGACAAACCGCATCAGACCAGAACAGTCACTCAGAAGGACTTGGCTGAAGCTTCAGTCCCTACTCAGCAGAGCAGTTTTGTCCATGTGTAACAAACAATGATCAAGTTCATCCAATCCAGAATTTCCAGTGCTACAGTACTTGTGCTTTATATCCTGTATCTAAAGAAGGTGGGAACTCTCCCTGCCCTGAGCTGATGCTCCAAATTGCAGTGATCAAAGTATCCTGGTTCGGGGCATTTCTATAGTGGGGAGCTGGTGCTCAGAAGGATGGAGTATTTTAACTCTGTAAATAGGGCTGTTTCTGACAAGTTGTTCCCTTTTAGGGAGGTCAGAAGTATTTTGGTTCTAATTCTGTGCCCTTTACAAGTAATTTTGACTTCTTCAAGCCTATTTCTGCACTTCACTTTTAAAACCAGTTTAACTTGCATTAAGGTATGATAAATATATCTCTATGCTCTATATGCGCTTGATTTATTAGTCAATCTTTTTAGCAGATTATGTAACAGACTGATAGCTCAAAATCCAATTTAAAAAAAAATCAGAATATTTTAATTATATGATACAAATTCTGGAATTGCTAGTTTTTGCTTGCAGATGTGACACCACAAACCTGCAGAAACTGTTTTACTTGCCTGCACTCCACCTACACCTCTGAAATTCATCTGAGCACTTCATCTTCAGCAGAAGGAAATGGGCAGCCAAATAATCCAGTGCTCAAAAAGAGAGCATTCACTGCATGTTTATCACTTTACTGTAGGCATTTAAGTGAATGTGACCTCAATTTTGCCCTTGACAGAAGGCAACTTACTCCACACCTCAGCACATCACCACTGCCATTCTCAAGACCTTGGGTTCTGTCATTCAAAATGCTGACAAAACAAAGCTGGTTTAGTTTTCAAATATACTTAAGTCTAAGAACACTCTGGGAGTCTGCTGTGGGATTTTAAAGCATCAGTAAAGCGACCTAAGTGCAGTTAAAGGCACAATCCAAACTCTAATCTTTCCCTAATGAAATATATATAAAATCCCACTTGCTTGCTCTGCCTTAGTCAGGAAAGGGAACCGCATTCAACTCCTACATCAGGCATCCAAGGACTAAACTATGAAATTTGCTGGCTGAACTGACATAAATTAAAATGTTTTCTCTCTGTGACAGTTTCAGTCTGAGAGAAAACACATCTGGGACCGAGATCAGAACCAACATTATGTTGAGAAGCCCAGAAAGAGGAGTGAGACCCAAAGATTACCTCTGTTTCAAGATATACGGCAACATGAAATTCAAAATGACCAGGGAAAAAAGCAAGAGCTTCAACTATGTCAGGTCACATGGTAATAGAGCAAGATCCTCTGCAGGGAAAGTGACTTTAAACTGCACTGCTCACACCATGATCCAGGAGGTCTGTTCACTATTTATACCTGCAAATAAATGGCCAGTTTTTTGCCCCTGTGTCATTCAGGCCATCTGTCACCCAAAGGCAGTAAGACTCTCTGAACCAAGAATTCTATACATGGGTTAGAACAGAAAATAAAAGATTCTCTCTTTTTATTTTGGAAACACTGATGAATTTTAAGTGTTTATAACTCAACCTGTGTGCTCCCTTATACCTGTGATAACTGCTAAGAATCAGCTCCTACAGGATCTTTATAACCTACAGCTTTGTAATTTGTAACATTAGACTAAAGGGCCATTAAACAAGGAACAATTAATTAGAAATTTAAGATTCACCACACGCAGACCCATACAAAGGCATTAAGGTTTTGAAGAAATTTTTAAAAAAGCACTTCTTACATGCAGCATTTGTTGCTTGATGACAAACTAGAATTTTCTTGCAAAATTACTGAACGTGAAACACCATTGAAGCCACCCTGGAGTTCCAGGTGTAAATGGTCCAAAAGGTAACGCATGAACTCATGGGCATCCTGTTGCTGGTACCCTCTTGAGAGAAAAGAAAACAAGAGCAACACAGTCACCAAACATACAGGTTGCTTTAGTGCCCACACACAGACAGCAGCAGCAGGGTCACATCAAACCTTTGTTTAATAATACTGAGCAGACCATACAGAGACATTCACATTTTGGATACAGAAATGTTTTTTAAGTAGTTTTTTGAAATATACAGCTAGATTTTAGACAAGCCATGTGATTTTGGTCCTGAGTCTCTCTTAATTTCTTTTTGAAGATGGAGAAACATTTAATATGCATTTTTAGATAAGAAGGGCTCTTAGAAAACAACAGTGAGCAGATATCAGCCTCACCAAACTCCACTGGTGCCAGCAAAACCCTAGGACTCAGACTGAACTAAGCAGAGACAATAGCAGCAGGTGCTTCCCCTCACACACTCAAAGCATCTCTCTTTTTTCTTTGATATTGACTATTTTTTATTAGTCCCTCTAAAGAACAGTTATGAATCAGGTTGAAACAGCAGGCTATTCATCCCTATTTTAAAACTACATAGATTACATCCGTATCTCAACATCTCACACCCACTGAGATTCAAAAGTACTATTCCATTGGGATTCAGCATGAGTGGTTTTCATTCAGCTGTTGATCCCACTACTGTGGGCAGTTCCAGATCTTGACCTGCCCGCCTGCTTCCTCCCCTCCCCTCCCCAGCAGACCCACAAATTCAATCTTCAAATGCGTTTGAAGAGGGAAACACGAGGGAAGAGTAAGGGTTAGGTATCCAGAGACTGTCCTGGATACAGTAGGCCAGGGCTCCAGGGCCAGCAGTGCCTTGCCATCAGCAGCAATGCTGCTCAAAGAAACACCATTATTAGTTCACCACTAACAGACCTAATTGAAGGCAACAGAAAAGCCATCACTATCAAATATGCCATAAAGTTACTTAAGCTAAATCATGCATCAAATTTTAACAAACAACTGCTACTCATTTGCCATAAGATGTATACTGAGATGAAGTCAGAAAGCATAAACAGTGAAACAGTGAAAGCTTTGTGCAACACTGACATAATTGCATGCAGACCTAGTTACAAAATCCCTACAGAGCAGAGCTGGCTTCTCTCTTCCTCTTGTCCAGTTTCTCACACTGATTTATCTCACCTCCCTCCCTCCAAAGAATGGTCAGTAACTGTCCCACAGGCATCTCTGGGACAGAACCACAGAGATGCTTTTTGTGCTACTGCTCAGGGGAGGGAAAAGGCCGCCTGCTTCCTCCCCCAGAGCTGGAGAGAAACAAGAGCAGATTGGGTGCAACATCAGTGTGCAGCATGAGGCTGATGTGCTTAGTGAAGAACATGTGTACATCTTACAAAAGTATTGCTAGAAGGTAACAAAATAAAATTGAAATACAGCCTTTTAATCTTGTAGAATTAATAGTCATGTTTCTTTCCAGAGAAGCATGTTTAAAAGAAATCACCAGGCTTTGCATGTAGACCTTAGAGTGCCATGACAAGCATCAGCAGCACCACCTACCTTTTACAGCAGGAACACAGCAGGACACACAGAAACACTGCTGTGCTTCAATGGGCTAGAAATTGGGCTTGTTCTCCCAAAGCTGACAAATTATATGTTACTATGAAATAAGGTGGCAAACCAAAATTTGGCTTCAGAGCAGCATGTTAACTGACCACACTGTGGCACCATCTTGAAGTTGCTGAGATAACATAAGGATTTGTTTCACTTGTCTTCAGGAAATCGTAATAAATCATTGAAGATCAAATTTATAGAAAATCTTTGCCTCAGACACCTTTTAAATATAAATTTTTCATGAAAGAGCTCTAAAGCACACAGCACTTGCTCCACTACTATTTGATGAAATAACCCGTGGAATCATTCCACAATCCTGGTTGTGCTCCTGGTGGATGTGTTTATACTTGCACTCAAATATGCTAATTACAGATGAAAGATGGATTTCTTAAAAACTCTAAGTATAGATGCAGATCTTAAAAGAACATGATGATAATAAACTATGGTCTAAAAGCCCATCAGTCAAAAGCAGAGTTTCTCTGAAAGTCAACCTGCGTAATGAAACACTGTTTCCCATCCTTAGGAACCAACTCAATTCACACCACCTCAGACACTCCTTTTCTTACCACCAAGAAGAAAGGACACAAGCACAACAGTTACCAGGAGAATGGAGCATATTATTTATACAGCAGTAAATCAGCAAAATAAACATGTTGCAACTCAGCCATGGAGTGCTTCTGCAGCAGTTTCTTCTATAAGCCTCCGTAAGAGGAACAGCCCTTACATAATGTGCCTTTAAAACTAAAATCTTTTCACCCTAAAACCATTAGATCTGGTTTCCAACCATACTTCCACCGCTGCCCCACCACCTCAAGCTTCCTAAGCACAAGGTAAAGGTAGAATTGTAACAAGGTACCAACTTTTACAAGGTAAGATTAAGCATTGAACATATTTTCACCCTGGTTCATGTGGGAGCGAGGATCTACTGAGGCGATGACTCTATTCTCCTTGTGATTTAATGAGGTCTCTTATCAATTATCACAGACACATTCCCTGCTAACTGGTAATAAAAAGGGGAGAGGGAAATCCCAACAAACAGCACTTTTTAATTGAAAGCTGCTATAGAACCCACAGTGCTGAAAATTTGCTTGAGGAACTTTAATGAACTGGTTTCTCACTTACTGTAACAAGAATTACAGTGAAGACTGCAGTAAGGAAACTGGTCAAGGATTACAGATTATGTTCATTTGCCTAGAATGCAACTACTGGTAGTAAACTTCCTTGATTCTCATCAGCCAAGTGAAAGATACTTGGCACAGTGAAGAACAGAACAGTCTGACAGACTTGTGATATTGGGGCTACTTGAGTAGATGTGTTCACAGCATCTTTTCAGCACTGCTGGAGATGTAACAGATAACAAAACATCTTTTACTACCTGAGAACACGGAGCAACTTACCTTCATCATAAAATATCCTAACAGGTTTCAGTGCTCCTTTGAAAGAGGTTCAGGGGCCAGGACAGGGACACCTTAGAGAGGAACGATACTTTGATTTACTTGCATTACCTTTCTCTTAATTGTCTTTTTTGTCAGTATGGGCACAGAATGCCTATTAAGCATGAGATTTAAAATATTTTCTTATAGCCATTACTTCACATCCAGCTGGTGAGAAAGCTCTCAGTGTTTAGAGAGAATCAAGGAAGTTTCAGCCAGTATGTTTGCATTTAAGCCTGTTTATCTGACTACATCACTTTCTTATGGCAGCCAAGCTTGGGTTCTGTCAAGACCACGTGCTTGGCACTTGCCTACCAATCATTATCTTGATTCTTCTGTCCTTTGGAACATTGGCTCAAAGGTACAACTACAACTATTTTACTATTTGAGATGTTCATCCTCTCTGACAGTACTACATGTAGGATTGAGAAGTTCATCCACTTTGACAATACTACTTAGTCATAGTCATCTAGGTTGGAAGGGACCTTTCAGATCCCTTTCAGCCCAACTCTGACAAGCCTCATACCTGGACGGGGACTCGAACCCCTGACCCTCAGATTAGGAGTGCAATGCTCTCCCAACTGAGCTATACATCCAGGTCACAAGTAGGATGTAGAAGGGTGGGGGAAAAAAAAGCACCACTGGAAAACACAAAACTCTCGAAATTAAGAACCTTTTCAAACCACATTTGTGGGCACATGGGAAAGCTGCATAGAGTGCATCCCATAGATTCAGCAAATTTTAGAGTAGGGCACCGGCAATACAGGGTTGCAAACAAAAATATTATTCTTATTCCACAAAACTTACCTAAAATTTGGCATAATTTTCCAAACAACATAAAATAAAGACTCCGGACTAAATGCAGTTTGGCTTCCTTGCCATAAAGCACAGAGTGTCTTTCTGAATTCTTCCACCAATGAACTAGAAAGAAAGTAAAAGCTGGTGATTAAT
The DNA here is from genome assembly GCA_013400935.1 of Turnix velox. Lineage (NCBI taxonomy): Eukaryota > Metazoa > Chordata > Aves > Charadriiformes > Turnicidae > Turnix > Turnix velox. The sequence continues at coordinate 117,708 of VZTY01023290.1, read as the reverse complement.
GTAGGCTTGTGTTATAAAACTTACAGGTTTACTAGTTCAATGGTACAAATATCAGACATTACTTTGATTAAGATTGTAATGACTGGGTAAGTATTCTTTCCAGTACTTCAAAGGTTTTAAGTCCAAAATCCGGCACCTAACAAACACAGATTTGTAGATCACATTACAGATGTTGAGGACTCACCTGGAAATCTCTTAACCTTCTACCAATTTACTGTAGGCTCAGCTAACACCATCCCTTTAGTACTTACTGAATAAGCTACAGACTGCAAATTGCTTACTTGGGGAGTGGTGGCAGGATTATGGTGGTTTTTTTGGTTCAGAGCTGGCTTTTTCTTGTAGTATGTTTACTTGCAGACATATCCTCATGACCACATTTTAGCTGTAATTAAGTAATAACGTCTGGAGTAAACAGAACTATAGCCAGCACTTCTTAACTCTACTTTAAATTCAGTTTAACACTCCAGTGCCTTCTGCTGTGTCTGACTGCTTCTCCCTGCAGCAAACTGAAATGGTACAGAGTGAGTTTTTTCATAAAGCCAACCATTTTTTCCATGACTCTGGCCTTCCACGGAACATTTTCCAATGATTCTGCAACACTGAAAGCTGACAGCAGCTCTACCCAAACACTGCTGTTTTCTGTCAAGTTCAGTGCTACCAAGAAACTTGCGGCTTACACGTTGTTATCCCCCTGGCTTCTGGTATGGTAAGTTCTCCTGCCAGCCGTCTTCCCATTCCTCAGCTCCACAGCAGGCAGTTCTTTGAAGTAACAGCAAAACTGCTGAATGTTGCTACAGAGAAAGGAAAAAATAATGAAACGCTTTTAGTTCAGAGAACAATGAAAATATGCATTCTGGAGCCTGCCCTTTGAAATGCACTCTTCTTCATGCAGAGATCAAGGATGGCATACAGTTTAAACGGAAGAAACGCTATAGCAAGTACTCATCTTCTGTAAATGACTGAGCAGAGCTGTAAATATCACCAGCCCAACTACCTGAAATAATTACATTTTGGCCCTGCTTTGGCCAAAAGACATTGTGACAGACACAGGTATTGGAAAGCATTTCTTAACAAATCAGACTGTGCTTGCTGAGGAGGTTAACTCCATGCCTCCCGCTATCTATCAATTCTACCCTCTGCTACTACTGTCCCAGTAATGGAACATAGGAAGCACATGTCTCAGCTCCTGCCAGTGAACTTCCAATGATGGAAAAGAAAATGTAGCTCAATTAGCCCTGCTGTAGCCTGACTCAGTCTCTCAGAGAAGGCGGCAAATTCAGAAGAGCAGCAGTGGTCTTCGATGCAATGAAATAAGGTCTCACATCCCACAGCTGCAGGAACTGTTCTCCTACCCACTTCCATAGGAGCAACATCCCTTCAAGCACTCTCCCTGCTCTTAGAGTAACCATAAGCATCAACATGTTAAGAGAAGGCCAGCAATGAAAGGACAGTCGCCTTATCCACTGAGGACACAGTTGGCTTTTTCTGGAATACTGCATCACAGGAAGACCCACAAAAGTGCAAAACACAACCTGCACACACCCATTCCCTGCAAAATCCAGGTGCAGTGGTAATTCCCTTGCGTGATACAAGAGTCCACAAGCAGTCTCATGGAGGCAGTACCTGAGTGACTGAAGGATTGCATTCATGAAACATGTGTTCCCCAAGTTCCGAAGGCCTGTAGCACAAAGGGCAGTGGTGCTTCCCTGGAAATGAGAACATTCAGTTAAAGGAAGACTTATCATCACTCCCCTCCTTTCTTCCCACAGAGCTGTTGCCATTATATCAGCATAGATTTAAACAGTAACTGTTTGGAAAGTGCACTTTCCATGCCAAAGCAATCACTTCACCAGCTCCAACTGCCGTGAAGCTCCATCTTGACATGAAATCTGGTTTTAACTCATTCCTGTCAGCAGAAAATCATGCTACAATTTTTCCCTTGCAAATAAACCTAGAATAGGATACTACAGAGTTAAAGATGGCCTCCTACTGAAAAGTAGCTTTGTGTATATATGTTAAATATTCACATTCCAGCAATGTTAAGAGAGAACTGGACAGCAATGTCCCTGAAGTGCCTTTAAAAACGAAAATACCAGTTCTTATCCAGTTAATCACATGGCTGATACACACAGTGTGACAGCCTGCAGCTTGTTTTTAAATCACCAGCACCAGCCTGCTGTCTCAGTGGGGTTCTGTGGTAGCCAGGAGGGGTTTTGCTTTAAAGGCAACAGTATTTATTTAAGTTAGACTGTGCACAGAAAAAGCAATGTGTTGAATGAAGAGAAGCAAAATCTACACTATTTACAGTCCAGGAGTTTCAACAGGTTAGAGCAATATAACCCACAGATAACCTTGCTTTTTGCCAAATAATCATCATGGTAGGCCAGGAGGAGAGGAAGGGAAATGCAGACAGTGTTGCATTTATGGTTTCAAGAATCTACAACACTCAGACACATTCCAATCTCTATAAAATATCACAATGAAAGCTCATCAAGTTTCAGGGCATTCTTAATTGTTCTAACAGAATTTAAAATCCAGACTGTCTTCTAGTAGTAGTAGTGTTCTCAAAATTAACATATTATTTGACACCAAAGACTGCACGCAAATCAGTCTGTTAGGTGTTCTAATACAATCTTTCTTCCTCCTCAAATCTACCACAAACGTCATGTCTCATGAAGAACTAATGACAGCAGGATATTTGTGTGCATGTTGTTAAAAAAAGTATTATTCACGTAAGCAATTTACCAATTCAGTAAGAACTGTTGCAAGAGAGATTCATTTCTCTTAGCCTAGGGGGAGACAGTAGGGAACCAGTGCAAACAGTGCCCTGTCTTTTCTAGATAAGGATCCAATGTGCCATCTGTTGCCATGGGCAATATTCAAGTATTAATAAATTAATGTAACTGAGAAAACAGCACAGACAAAGAATAAAACCAGCGTTAAATTAATGCTTTCTAATTCTGTCTTCTCCATATCTAAATGTTGCCAGAATTCTGGGTTCTAGCTTCCCGTCTTTCAGACAATGATGCTTTGTGTCACCATAGTAAAAAAACCCCACTATTGCTCCCAGGCTCCCTCAATTACCCCAAGACTGGGACAGCACAAGAAGCATGCACAGCACATTCAGAGGATCCTAAACTGTCCTAAACTGACTGCAGGCATACACTTTTTAGAGGAACTAAACCCTTATAGATTTTACAAAACAGCAACTGACTGCTTTGCTCTCACCCCCTTATTTCCATTCATTCTTCTCTCAAGAACTGCTCTCTGTAATCAGGTAATTGTTCTTCACAGCTGAGGGCAGCCATTGCTTCAGCTTCCTTTGACTACAGTGCTGTCCTGCAGTCCCAGGGGCCAAGGAGGAACAGCTCTATTCTGCCACTCTTTCTGGCCAAAAATCAAGCAGTACAACTGGGTCCTTTTTTCCTCCCTAAAATCTGTGAGAAATTATCAAGATCAGAAACCCCCTCAATCCAAGTAGTGGAAAACAGAAACCTTAACTTTGGGTCACTCCTTGTCTGCCAGAAACTCTGCAGCCCTTTAGCCATCTAGGAAGGGCTGGATCCTTCTCTCCTGGGTGCTATTCAGCAGATGTGAGGTTAAAATAGTAGGAAGAAGAGTGAGAAAAGCTTTCAGAGTAGTCCACAGTTTCTTCTGAAAGTTTTATTAAGCTTTTTTAAAAACTTACTAGATTCTTTAATGTTTTTCTAAGAATTACTTTCTTAACATCCTAAAAAGAGACAGCACACCCAAGAGACAAAAACTTCTTGTCTGTTTGAAACAGAAGTATTATCTCTAGCCTCGTCTTAATCACAATAGCTAGTGGCTCCCTCTAATTTCACTGACCCCACCAAGCTTTGACCTTGATGTTTCCCTTAAGCACAGGGAAACTCAAAGTCTAGGTCAATAGATTCAGGAAAATATCAAACATTGTTTTGTGAGAAGGGCTTTTCTAGATGTGTGGTCAGGAGATGATAAAGACAAAAAGCATGAAGGAGAATTTAGGTAACTGTAACTATTTCAAGTTTAAGCCAACTTCACCCATAAGTTGAAAAAATCCCTCAGCTCACCGAGCTGGATTTGTCATACTTACATTTACTTTTAATAACTTGCTGTTCAGAGATGAGTTTTCCAATAGTTTTCTTTTCCTATGTCTGTCTGATGTAAAGGCTGAACTGTTGGAAAGTAATTATAAGAGGTTACTTACTGTAAGTCCAAAATATTGTGTGAAATGGACAACAGAGAATCATCCTAGTGTTTAACACAGTCATTACATCTGCCATCTGTTGTCATTACAACAAAGAGCTTCTTGATTGCAATAAATGCTTCTCATAGTCTTAAAATAGACAGTGGCCCCCTCAGAGTACAGACACACATCCTATTTTCAACACTAATGACAAAGTTAATTGCATTAAGTTATGCGTACTATGGTATGTGGCCTAAAAAGTGGGCTTTCAGTAACACTACTTTTTACGTAAACTGATCTCTTCCCTTAATCCAAGGCATACTCAGTGCAGGATTTTCCATAAAGAACTGCTGTCAAAAGAATAATTTTAGATTTTAAAAAGCTAAAAAAAAAAAAAAATCAGGACAAAATAAAGTTACCAAAGATCAAAACCATCTCAAGTGCTAGCACCTAGGTATTATAGTTGACTTCTCTCACTGAAATAAATATGCACAAGATTATACCATTTGTGTAATACTAATACAAAATTTTTTTTGCATATCACTGACCCCTCAATTCTACCACTTCATGACTTCTCTCTTGTTCCATATTCCAGGTTTTGGAGTTCTGGATTGGTTTTTCTTTCATTCTTTTAATTAAATAGGCCTCCAGACATTCATAAACTGCCATCACATGCAACAGAAGCCTCTACAGTATCATTTACATCCAAAAGAATTAGATCTTTTGGATGTTTCCATAATACTAAAGTGCACTTCTTATTGTGCTTCAACATCTTTCCATCCTATTACATACCTGGGCAGCCCAGGGGAGGCAAAAACAAAACATGTAAGACTCAGTAAAATCCATTCATTCTACACCTCTGCTTCTCAGTGATGAAAAAGAGATTTAAATATACACAGAAAAACTAATATGTATATATATTTAATGCAAATATACATATAAAAGAGAAATACCACAGAATTGACACAGTATTACAAGTCTACCCAAAGCAGTGTAGATGCAAACAGCTTACTTTTCCAAGTTCTGTAGGTGCTCTCTGACCTTCTGTACCAGGCCCAGCTTGGTATCATTGACAACAAAATCATCACAGCGGTAACTGCCAAAAAAAAAAAAGTTATCAGAATGTACAGAGGATTTCAATGGAGGACTCCAGAACAGACAGGCAAACCTACATGTGGGAAGCATTCAAGTGAGTCAGTGGAAGATTACAAGGGGAACAGGGGAGCGTATCACCTACATATAGAAGTTGGTTCCCTCTGAAAACTACCCTACAGCAAGAGAAGGCACAGGTAGTATCTTATTACTTCTTTTTATCTGTTCTAGATCAATTCTTTTTTAGAAATAGAAAGCATGATGCACTGCTTGTCCCAGTGCAAAATTCTAGTTCAATGAAAACTCAAATATACGCTGTAGCCAAAAGTAGTATTAGTAGACAATGCATGGAAGATTTATCAGGAAATATCAACTTACATTAGATAAACAGAATGCAAAACATCAAAGCTTAGATTTTAAAAAGCTACTTTAATTTACTTTAATCAATTTACTTTAATACTGTAAAGCTATCATTAAAACCTGAGGTGTCGGACAGACACACATAAAAATTTCCACTACAGAAAAAAGTCCAAGGAAGATGCACTAAGAGGTTCCATGATTTGTCCAATGTCACACCACAAGTCTGTGGCAACCTGCATCTCATGGTTAAACCACAAACACCCTTCAATCTCACATACAGTCTTTATACAGACCAGAGCGATATATTGATTATAAAGCTTAAGGTAGTATTCCAAGCTTTTTCAGGATAAGTATTGAAAGTAAATAAACTGAAAAAGAAAGGATCTGATACCCTCATTGCCTCAAAGCAAATGTTAAGTGAAGCCGCATTAAAATGGCCTCTCAGCAGAATCAGGATTGTAAAAGCATTATAATGTTTCACAAAGACCTCACATTTCCCAAGGAGTAAAGATATTCATTATAATCTAATACTCAGAATGTGGGCTTGTAATGCCCCATTATAGTGCACCAAGGCAAAGGCTGAAGACCACTTCTAAAGGGGACAGGAGGTTCTTTGAAGCAATGCTGAAAAACAATCCCACACCTTATTTCATTACATTCCTGAGTACATATAATTCCAGAATTTACACATCGACCTGAGAGCAGCAAACAAAATCATCACAAGGGGAACAACTACTGCAAAGATGGCATCACTTCAGTTGCTTTGCTGTATTTTAAATCCCCTGCATTTCTTGCTCTCACAAAAAGGGGTAACAGAGGTGTCATAGCAATGCAGACCATTGTCCATACTCTTTCTTCCATTTGTGAAGGAAATACAAGGCCTGCAAGCCATCGACCTGGAAGCAGAAAGGAGAGGGGAAGGAAGGACAAAAATGCCTTAAAACCAAGAAATAGCAACGGGGCAGTCAGCAAGGAAGGCCAGTCCTGAAGAAGCCACAGCTGCAGGTCAGTACAGGAAGAATTCTGTGCAGTTTCTTCAAGTCTCTCGCAAAGGGGGCAGCCAGTGAGTGGCAGGAGCTGTGTGTGACAAGCCACAGCACGCATATAGGGCTAGCCAGGAGCTGGCTCAAAAACTACATCACTTCAATTCTGGCATGAGAAACAGGAAGGTAAGAAAAGTCTTAACAGCACTTGCACCAGATATTTTGAGAGCACTGTGAAAAAAGGGAGCAGTGGCCTGTCACAATTTCCTTTCCCTCACAAAGGTGTCAGTCCTGCTGGAAGGTGTCACAACCCAACTTCAAGTTCTGTCAGGGAACTGAAAGCTTCCTGTGAAGGAAACTAACTTTGGATATGTTTAATATCAGAACTGTAGCTATTTCTCTTCTTTCCCTTTGGCACGGGATTGACCCAAATGCAAAATACATCCCCATTGTCTCAGGCCACTCCTCTACTCAAGTAGATCAGTGCTCCCCAAGTTAATGAAGTTATTGACTCCAGGCACAGCTGGAATTTGCAAAGTCGTTTGTTGCAGGTATCTGCAATGTAGTTTCCAAAGGCAAAATTGTTGCTAGTTTGAAGTAACACTGAATTTGAGAAGAGAATACGAAATTGAGAAAGTCCTTGCCACCAGAAGGAGTCTGTAAGACCAGTCTCACCAGCATCTCTGTTGATTTTTCCCTGAGAAATTAATACAGCTCTCAAGATTTCCAAACACAGCAGACAGGGACACTTATGCAAGATCAAGGCCAGTCCTGAAGAAGCCACAGCTGGAGATTGGAAGGGACCTCAAGAGATCATCTAGTCCAATCCCCATGCTGGAGCAGGAACACCCAGATCAGGTCACACAGGAAGGTGTCCAGGTGGGGTCTGAATGTCTCCAGAGAAGTAGACCCCACACCCTCTCTGGGCAGCCTGGGACACTGTCCTCTCACCTTCATCCGGACAAAGTTTTTTCTTATATTTCTGTGGAACCTCCTGTGTTCCAGCTTGCACCCATTGCTCCTTGTCCTATCATTGGAGCTCACTGAGAACAGCCTGGGCTCTATCCTCCTGACACTCATCCTTTCAATATTTATACACATTAATGAGGTCAAATCACCCAATACCTTGTCTGAATAAAGAAACTTTGTGGTTTTTATTCCTGATAGCTGTGCTTAGCAATTCCTTGTGCTATCCTCAGCTCTACCTTGCCTTATGACTTATCCAATATTTAAACAAAGATTATGATTATGAAGGTAGCTACTGCCAAGGGTTTTTTAAAAGACTATCACAGACCTACTTAGTTTGGGAGAGGGAAGTAATCTATAAATGTGCTTATTTCTCATCTGGATTTTGTCCTATCCAGCTTTGGCAGACACCTACAATTACCTAATGAAGTGCTTCTGCATTTGCCACTCTCACAGGACACCACACCTCAAGGACAACTATCAAAGTCAGCTTTGGGGAGAGGTAAGCATGGTACAACACAGTCTGACATCTCCTTAACGCCCAGGGTGCCCGTAGCCCTGGGTAATCCCACACCATTACCCCACTACCGTGGTTGTGTCACTGCTAACATTTATAAAGGGAATGAAAGCAGACACAAGGTCCCTGAAAGCCTCTCAGCCAACTTACTGCCAAGAGACAAACTTGCTCCTATGCCCTAAAGATAGTATTAACCTTATTTTTAGTCTGATCTCACAATACCAGGCACATCTTCACATAAAATTGCAAGTTAGTACTTTCCCCAAGAAAGGGGAACAAAACCAAACACATCTTTAGATGTCAGGGCTCTTGCAACAATGGAAAAGTAATTTCAAGATCTGCTTAGGAACAAGACAAGTTGCTTCTATATCTCTTCTTTATGGGCAGGTTTTTTTGGACCAGCTCCCTTGCAACACTGAGGACTTGGCACCACTACCAGTCAATTTTGAGTAAATTAAGTAAACAGCACAGGAAGTGGTTTATGCTATAACAGTTTAAAATTTGCTAAGCTCACACACCCTAAAGGTGAACTACCACAAGATCACTTCCTATAAACTAAGCGAATGTTCAAAACAGTTGTTTAATAGTGATCCACAAACTAACAAGTCCTTTTGCATACAGCATCTCTAAAATATGCTTTTAACAGCAATTGGACGGAACAAATTCAACACTGAGAGTCTCTCATATAGATTAGCACAATATTTTCCTCTTTATACACTTTCTATTTTTAGGACCACTGCCACCAAGGACTGGTCTTTCCTAGCCTCCTCTGCTGCTAAAATGGCAGCAAACCAGAGAATGCATGCACTGTTGTCCTGGCTGTTTCATCAGGCTACGAAGAATTACAGGACAAGAAAAATTAAGAAAATCCACGTTTCCTAAAAATTAATTTTTTTATGTCCTTGGCACATAGTAATTTTTACATCATCCCTGGGGAAAGGTAGAAGAATTACATCAGCACCACCATGTCCCTTTAAGAGATAAAAAGGAGGCTAATAGGTCAGTAATCTGACCTGTAAATTGTGTCTGGGATTAAATGAACACAGGAAATGTATTATGCAAACACATAAACAGGGTGCCCTTTCTTCTCCTGTGCTAATCAACTGTCTGTGCAGGAGCACAGAGAAAGCAAGTTCACAAGAGTCCTCTTTCAGGAAACCTATGTCCGAAAGCAGGCTCCTTACATGTATCATTTTACTTCTAGTGCAACAGAAACAATCACTAACACTACAGGAGAAAACATCACACAGAATCATAGAATAGTTTGGGTCGGAAGGGACCTCAAAGATCATCGAGTTCCAACCCCCCTGCCATAGGCAGGGACACCTCCCACTACATCAGGCTGCCCAGTGCCTTGTCCAGCCTGGTCTTGAACACCTCCAGAGAGGGGGCATCCACAACCTCTCTGGGCAACCTGTTCCAGTGCTTCACCACCCTCACTGTACAGAACTTCTTTCTTATGTCTAGTCTAAATCTACCCCCTTCCAATTTACACCCATTGTTTCTAGTCCTCCCATCCGATATCATATTAAAAAGTCCTTCCCCTGCCTTTCTGCAGGACCCCCTCAGGTACTGATAAGTTACTGTGAGGTCCCCCCTGAGCCTTCTCTTCTCCAGGCTGAACAACCCCAACTCCTTCAGCCTGTCCTCATAGGGCAGTTGCTCCAACCCTTTGATCATCTTCGTGGCCCTTCTCTGGACCCTCTCCAACAGCTCAATGTCCTTCCTGTGTTGAGGGCTCCAGAACTGGACACAGTAACTCCAGGTGGGGTCTCACCAGTGCCGAGTAGAGGGGTAAAATCCCCTCTCTGGACCTGCTGGTCACACTCCTCTTGATGCAACCCAGGATTTGGTTGGTGCCTTCTTGGCTGCGAGTGCACACTGCTGGCTCATGTTGAGTTTGTCATCAACTGACACCCCCAAGTCTTTCTCTTCAGAGCTGCACTCAAGCCACTCTCCACCCAGCCTGTGTCTGTGCTTGGGATTGCTTCCACCCAGGTGCAGGACCTTGCACTTGGCCTTGTTGAACTCCATGAGGTTGGCATGGGCCCACCTCTCAAGCTTGTCAAGGTCCCTCTGGATGCCATCCCTTCCTTCAGGTGTATCAACTGCACCACACAGCTTGGTCTCATCTGCAAACTTGCTGAGGGTGCACTCCATCCCACTGTCCATATCTCCTACAAAGATGTTCAATAGCACTGGTCCCAGTACTGATCCTTGGGGAACACCACTCCTCACTGGTTTCCATTTGGACAAAGAGCCATTGACTGCAACTCTTTGAGTGCCACCATTCAACCAGCTCCTTATCCAGCCAGTGGTCCACCCATCAAACCCATTCTTTTCCAGTTTGGTGACCAGGATGTCATGCGGGACAGTGTCAAATGCCTTGCACAAGTCCAGGAAGATGATATTAGTTGCCCTTCCTTTGTCCACCGATGATGTGACTCCATCAGAGAAGGCCACCAAATTGGTCAGGCATGATATGCCCCTGGTGAAGCCATGTTGGTTGCCTCCAATCACCTCTGTGTCACCCTCATATGGCTGAAAGAACAAAAAAGATCTCTACATGTTGTAAACTCTTTGTGCTTAGTACTTCAGAACTCAGTGAAAGGTTGAATACCTCAAAAAGTGGAATTCAGGAGTCTGCTTCTTCTCAGTGCTCAGGGTTTCCAACATAATTCACTCTGAAGATTTAGGAAGAGAGAATTTGTGCCCTCATAATAAATAAAAGATTGACATTCTCTTAATTTTTCCACTGTGAAAACTAAACAGGCAAATAGGACACAACAGAAGTATCAAAACACTCTGCAAAGCAAATCTCTAATTGCTCAATAGTTAACAAGACATCAAACATGCCTGTATTTCTCAAAACAGTTGAAATTCAAAAAATTCATATGTACAGTAAAAACCTCACCTTAGATTTAAAAAAATAAAAAATTAACCACCATCCCTCCAGAATGGGAACATTTTCCTCTCACAGCTATGCTGAAAGCATGTGACCACATTAAAGGAAACACGCACACCTGGACTTCCATGCTGAAATGCATGAGACTGCTTAATGTAGTTTTGGCCTACAGTTAGATTGCATGAGAACTGAAACTAAATTCAACAAACCACAGTAGCTTCAACACTCACTCAGTATGTCTTCCCTTCAGATTAACAGGGAAAGCTAAGGAAACCTTGGACTATGTTGGCATGAGTGCATGGAGGTTTATGACTTGGGCAAAGAAAACCAACACCACCTGTTCAGAAAAGAGCCCACACAGGCCTGTTCACTGGTTCATGTAAGGTGAGGAACACAGCAAACTGGAATCCATGGGACAAAACTGGAACAAGAGTATTCAATTCTGTGCAATAAAGAAAATTGAAAATAAAAGCATACAAGTGAAATTCAAATAAGTCTTGGTACCTTCTTGACTTTCAAATTAGTGAGGTATTAATCTTTAAAAGAAATATTAATCCTTAAAAGAAATGCCATTGCATAAACACAGCACTGTCTACTGGACTCACAGCTACAATAAGGTGGCTAGGAAATAACATTCCCAAAGTCAGTCTCCACGCTAGCTAGTTATGACTCGACTATTTGCTTTAACTGGAGGCATCATTTTAAGCAGCTGGCACAGCACCATCTGAAATCAAGGGGCACAAGTTGGTCTGAATGCTTTATGCTTCATCTTCACACATCTAAGATCAGTTCCACTGAAAAAAAAATCAGTGAAATTACAAATCTAGGTACCTTTTCTGATCATAAAAACCCAAGATATCTTATTTGAAAGCGAAGATACACTGCCTTTGAAAATTGTTCAGCTTCACATTAGCACAGCAGTTACAATTTGCAGTTAAAACTTGCAGTTATACATAAGAGGAACTCCCCAAGGCAAAGCTCTCTGCAGTAAGTTACAGTTTGTCCATAGATGACTCCGCCTTCTACTTCAATTGAAGCAGAAAAGGTATCACACATGCTAAGCTGCTTCTCACCTGTCCTACCACAATTATGCTGTGAAAGACCAGCAAGCTTCCTACCTACCTGCCTACTTGCTCCTCACAAGCATATTTTAGTGCAGTGATAGATAGGCTGGGGCAACCCAAAGCACAGATACAGGCTGGGTGGGGAGTGGCTTTAGTGCACCCCTGAAGAGAAGGATTTAGAGGTGTCAGTGGACAAGAAGCTCAACATAAGGCAGCAGTGTGTGCTTGCAGCAGAGAAGCCAACCCAATCCTGGGCAGCATCAAAAGAAGNAGGCTGAAGGAGTTGGAGTTGTTCAGTCTGGATAAGAGAAGGTTCAGGGGGGACCTCAAAGCAGCTTCTCAATACCTGAAGGGGGACTACAGTAAGACTTCTGAATAGGGTACACAATGGCAGGACTAAGGGTAACAGATGCAAATTGGAAGAGGGGAGATTTAGGCTGGAGGTAAGAAAGAAGTTCTTTCCTGTGAGGGAGGCGAGACACTGGAACAGGCTGCCCAGAGAGGTTGTGGATGCCACCTCCCTGGAAACGTTTAAGGCCAGGCTGAATGATGATGCATTAACAACCTGGTGTGGTGGGAGGTGTCCCTGCCCATGGCAGGGGGGTTGGAACTAGATGATCTCTATGGTCCCTTCCAACCCAAACCATTCTATGATTTCATGCCATAGCCATCACCCTGGCTGTGGCCACATTGCAGTGCCCGTGCTGGCTTTGGGCTGAGGTCAGCAGGGTGCTCTGACTTGTTCATATACCTCATCAAGTCTCAGCAATTAGGGCATACTATTTGTCAGAGCAAATGAAGATATAATCCAAGACTTCAAGCACCCTGCTAAAATTCCTCTGCACGTTACCACCTTCACAGTGACTAAGAGGCAAGTCATACTTCAAACAAAACAAAAAGCCACAAAGCAGAACTTGTCTGCGAAGAGCACTAATTAGGCAAGCAGAATTAGCTTCCCATTACTGTTCCAATGCTGATAAATTGTGCACTTACAAAAATTTTATGCAGATAAAAATACTGTCATTTAATACAATGCAAATAGAAGCAAAAGCTCTACACTCAAACCCTTATTTTACATGTAACATTCATACGGTTCTTGTCATTGTTGAACATACCACCTGAATAAGTTTTGAGTTGCTAAAAAAAAAAAAAATCTCTTCAGTGATTTTACTTACAGAGGATAAAAATAGTTGTTACAGAAGTATACCTCATAAAACTGGATACTAAATCTTCAGGAAACAGATTTCCCCCTGATGAAGTACAAAATACACACAAAAATGCACATACAGCATTTGTTTCATAAATGTTTTTAAAAATACAGGTCTGGAAATCAAGAGAATACAGGTCTGGAATCAAAGTACTATAATGCCTCACAAATGTCTAAAGTTTTCACCTTCTAGGATGTAAAAAGTAGTCAAATGGTAGCATTTAAACCCTTACTTACCAGTATGTACTGTAACTACTGCAATCCATACACACAGTATGCTGAACTTTCTCTTGTTTTTCTGTTTTCTTATGATTGGTCATGGGAATCTGTGCATCCTCATAATGCTTTTTTGCATGGCCATTCACATATCTAACAAAAACGGAAAACAAAAAAAGTCTTAAATGCTTTAAAAAATACTTTTAAACAGTTCCTTAAACAACATTCATTGAAAATACAAAGAAAATCGTCAACAACTGACTACCCAATATTTATTTAGCTANATATATATATACGTATATATATATTTAAAGGCTTATAAAGCTATGCTCCCATCAAAAATGCTCTGCTGCTGTAATGTGCTCAGTAATGTTTCCAAAGTCTCTAACCTGGAGGAAGTACTTCAAGGGAAGATCTGAAAAACTCTACTTCTCTTCCTTTGATTTCAAAAATTGTCTGAACAGAAGAATATGCCTTGTGATTTCATGATCAGAAACGCTCCCATTACAAGGGTGTGTTACATTCTCCTCATTTGATTATTTCCCACTCTGGGAATGGGAGAATTTAAAAAGTCAAAATGAATTACATTAAAAAAGTGACTTGACATCTACAAACTGCACACAAGAAAGGTCNTTTTTAATTTTTTTTTTAACTTTTAACCCCTTTACTGTCCCAGGGTGTCCAAATTAAGCTCTTCATGTCCTTCTTGAAGGTATCTGATATCCTTGTATCATACTCCATGACCTGGGCCCTGAACAGACTGATGTACTTTCTCAACTGAGAAAATCATTAGCTCCTTTTTCCTATACTGTGGTTAGTTTTTCTCATATTTCTTTCCCATAAACATTCATTACAGTTGTGCCTTTTTCTCCATCCAGCACTAAGCATGCTGGTGATTAACAGTGTGCCGACCCCCATATGAAAGCACATCCATTTTAAGCTTAATTTTCTGCAGCACAACTTAATTCTAGAGCATACTGCATTTTATAAAGTTCATTAATTTAAAAGACTCTAGGGCTTGGGGTCACAAAACTGAAAAAGAAATCTAAAATCCTACAGCTGTTTTGCTGGCACAATGAAAATCTTCATGCTCAGAATTTGATACCTAGAAAATTAGACATGTTTAATTTTTAAAAGTGAAAGCGCCCTAAGTACCAGATGAAAATCATTAACACGTAGAAGCGCAGGGCCAGCCCACAGCTGAATTTCCTTCTCTCTCATTTCTGGTTTGTTGAACCAAGGGGAACTGGACATGTTCCACATTTGTTCTGGCTTGCAGGTGTAAACAGTTCTGCTAACGCAGCTGTGCCAGTTAAGGCACTGAAGCCACAGGAGACCAACACTGCTGTGCTGGCTGAATTACATCATAACCAGAACGAGANGAAACGCTCCCATTACAAGGGTGTGTTACATTCTCCTCATTTGATTATTTCCCACTCTGGGAATGGGAGAATTTAAAAAGTCAAAATGAATTACATTAAAAAAGTGACTTGACATCTACAAACTGCACACAAGAAAGGTCATACAAGGACAGTAATATTTTTTCAGAATTGGTAATAAGTACAATATTCCAAGCTTTATTTCACACCACATAATATGCAGTAGCTCCACTCCCTTAGCTCTCACCAAGTATAAAAAATTAGAAAAGAAATAAATAAATACAAAGAGGGAGGAAGAGTAAAAAAAAGACTGTGCTGACAACTCTGAATTAAGAGACACTATTAAATTTGTGGCACTTACTGCTGTCCAGACCAAAGGAAAAATATCTGGAGTTTATTCAGTGCACTTTAAAAGTCACTAAGTTTACTGATGCTGCTCTGCAGATGAAAGTATGTCCATCTCTCAGATACTGTCTGAATGCCAATACCAATTGCATTCACATTAATATCTGCATCTCATACACTCATGGAGCAGCAAATTTACTACAATTATCCTGATATATAAATAATAGCATCGATTTTATCATTCCTCTACCAATTACCAGAATAATCCAAACAAAGCCCAGGTGCACTCTGAAGGAATTCTGATGGTACACATGAAGACAATCACTGTTCCAGAACTACACAACAGCACATTTAGGGTATATGCTCAAAATAAGCCATGCCAGCTGCTTTTGATTTGTGTATTTCCAAGAGTTCTTCTTCGGTTGGCGTTTTTACAATAGAATCATATTTTACAGAATGGAATTTCACAATAATCAACTGAATTTGCAGTTCTCCAGTCACTTTTTGAACTGAGCCATTGCATTCACACCTTTCTTGGGAAAAAAGAGTTTATTTCAGGAAATTTCAAGGCATGAATGAACTGTCTCATAGTTGAGCAACACAGGAAGAAGACAAAAGTATCATTAAAAGATCTGCACACTTTGTACTCACCTTCCACAATGGACACTTGAGCATGTCAGACAGACCCATGGACTTTTATTTGACCGGCACACTATAAAAGAGTTAAAAAAGAATTCATTAAAAAAAGAAATGTCAAATGAAATGGCTCTGACATTACAGTTGTATAACACATCCAAAGTGCTAGCTATAGCTCTGCTGATTCCACCCAAGCAGTACAGTTACATAAAATAGCCAGTCATGTTTCATGTTCACTAACCTGTACTAGGGACTAAATTAAAAGACTGAAGAGTTATTGATACTACATTAGTTGTCTTCTGGCTTGGGTTTTAGCTGCAAGCTACACATTTACCTGTTACTTTCCAGGAACTTCTTTGCTTGTGTCACATCTATATGATGGTCTACTTGATTTTGAAATAAAATACAAAAATAACAGAAGCACAAGTAGCAAAAACACTGATAAAGTTTAAAAACTTTTCTTTTGGCTTTGAGACAATACACAAAGCCACAGCACTTCAGCTTCATGCAAGAAGCCAGTCTAAGCATAATATAGCAAGAAAAATGAGCAAACTGATAAGCAGCACCACATTATTTTGTAATACAGTATAATATACATTATTTATACAGTACTGTATATTATACTGTAGTGATGACAAGGGATAAAGATTTTTACCCTTCCAGTCACACACAAGATACTGAAAGATTGAAATGCAAGGCAGTGCTATAATTCGTGGTCTACTTAAGACAACAGAAAATGCTAGCTGATTGTTTAGGGCTAGAAAACTGAGTCAAATAAACATGGACTTTATAAGCTAAAAGGCTTAGAGGGATAAAGAAATAGGAGATATTACAAAATGACAAAACACAATCTCAGAGTAGAATCACAGGAACAGGATATATTCCAACTCCTACCCCAAGCCAGTAGCAAAGTTGGAAAATTCAGATTAGAAATAAAATCCCAATAAATAATCCATTGAGTCAGAACACGGTAAAACAAGCAAGGAGAGAAAAGTTTCTGCGTGTCAAGTCAAGAAAGATAACGTATCTTCGTAAACAACAGCAACTTTGGAACTACAAGCAAATTGATAATAAACCTTCAAACCTTGAGAGGAATTCCAGTTTGCATCATGTCACTGAAGGATGGATGCTATGACATACAGCGTTCAGATTTCAAAGAATTAAGCTGTTGACAACTATCCATTACCATGAATTTACAGAAATACCATTACACTTTCAAACACCTGACTCATATAGTGAGGGAAAAAAACATTAAATGCAAAGTGCATTTATGCAAGGACAGAAAACAATAAAAATACACCTTCAATTATCCCTAGAATACAAAAGGGCACAGTGCCACCTTACTTTTCTCTATGACATAAGTAATTGTTTCAATCACAAGAGCTACAGACTATAAATAAGACAACAGAAACACGAGAGTATGTGAGTTCCAGGGGAAAAAGGACAAAGAGAGGAAGACCTCATATATAGGTAAATTATTTATATTGCTATTTATTGTAGAAAATCTTGCAAACAAGACTTCCCAGTCCTGGGGAAACTCAAGAGTGCACAGAAGCTGCTGCAGGGCAGGACCACCACAGAAGGCTAATTTAGGATTTGCAGCAAAACTCAAAAACAGATTCACTAAGCTACAAGTCATGGTTTGTGTTAAACCAAAGACTACCAAAGAAAAGTAAAAAACAAAATTGAAAGAATTGTCTTTATAAATTTAAATACCAGTTAAAAAAGCAAGTAGTGAGGTAATTTTTCATCAGAAGAAAAGTGACTGGATTAGATTTTTAGAAGAGCTAATCTACTTTTCCACTATTAAAATTCACCTTTTTATTTCAATTAGATGGAAAAATAAACTAACTAACACTGCTTCATAAAGAACTGATTTCTGGATTTGAATTAGTTATCATAAATAGTTGGTCTACTTCAACTCACATGCCCAATCCAATAAATATTTAAAAGTAAGAATTTTTACTATGTTCCCTGGAAAAAAAACACAATCCACAGAAATACTATTTGAAGTAACTTTAAACACTTTAATGAAAACTCCAGAATTCTTTTCTTCAGCTGCTGCAATTATTACTTCACTTGAAAAACACATTTTCAAGTGTTTGCATTTTCTGGTTTTGATTTCCCAAAACCAAACTCTTCTATTTCTAAAGCTGATGGGTTCCCCACCACCGCGATGTTAATCTTTCAGTCCATGGAAAACAGACAGGTAGAGCTGTTTTGGTGCACATTTCATGTTAGAAAAGAGGAAGAAGTTTGTCTCATTTGACCAAAAGGTTATAGAGAAACCCAACATTTGGCACAAGCAAACAAGAGAAGGATAGCCTTTAATAGCCATCATTAGTTAAAAAAAGAGATAGATGGATCACCAGTCCAACCAGACATACTCTTCCCAAATGACACAGCCTGAAAGATAAAAGGTTAACCAGAAGGAAACAGAAGCTCAAGTAATTCATGCACTTTAACACAGACTAAGTGCTGCATGAACAAACCACTACCCCACACCTTCCTTGCCAGAAATATGCAACAGTCTCCCCGGCATTAAAATCTCAGAAGAGCTCTCCCACTTTTAAATAACATTTTTGCTTCTACAATGTTATCGACAGATCTGGTTTTCAACCAGTAGGTCGAGGCATTATGATGCTAACTATAATTCTTTATTTCCACCGTGCACCAGACAATTACCATTTCAAATTCAGGTATTTTAAATACCAGCACTGCTTGCTTGTCAAGTGTTAAACGATGACTACTGACGCAGTGTTCACCCTGCAGAGTTTATGTCATGTTTAAGAGCTCAACGCCAGCAGACAAGTCCACCAACTCTGCTCAGTGCCAAAAACACAGCTAAATGTGTTCCACTAAAATGTTCCATTTTTCCTGTCAGTGAATAGGAAAAGATGGCTCATTTGTTTGCTTTAGCTTTAAGGAAGAACTTTGCTCCAACTGCATCACATTACAAATGTGTAGTTTATCTTCTGCACAAACATCTCCTCCCACAAAGAACTCAAATAACATGGAAGTGACTCCCACTACGATTAAACACAGGAGGCAGTGTAATTTGTGACCTACAATTGCTCCATTCTGAGAGGATTACACAATTGATTTTTTTTAAAGGCTGTTGAAGACTGCATTCTGT
The DNA here is from genome assembly GCA_013400935.1 of Turnix velox. Classification (NCBI taxonomy): domain Eukaryota; kingdom Metazoa; phylum Chordata; class Aves; order Charadriiformes; family Turnicidae; genus Turnix; species Turnix velox. The sequence goes on along the minus strand of VZTY01023290.1, from coordinate 98,716 downwards.
ATTTCTTTGAGGTTAGCTCAGTAGACACCTGCATTAAGCTTTATTCTCCAGGTATTCCTCAATTCAGATCTCAAAGCAGTTACATCTGATACTTGCTATTAATAAAATAGATTATGCCAGAGCTTCAGGCATTAGTCAGGACCCTAACGAGACAGACACCATGGAACAGTGCAGTCACCACCCCAAACTGCATATAATCTAAATCAAAGGTTGAACTTTATCTGCGGAGAAAGTCCATATAATTTCTTTCAGACATGTACTGACAGGAAGGGTTAGGGTTAAAAGCAGACCAGAAACAAAGAGAGATAGATCCATGGCAAATCTCAGTTCAAAGGACATTACCCTCAAAACAGACTTTTGAATGTACAGGACTTCCAGGTCACACTTTACATACAGAATCATGGGGAAAAACACAGAAATCAATTTGTACAAGTTTGAATGTTCTCCTTCAAAAATCAGCATTCTATCAGGGATCTAGGGTTTGGGCTTGTTTTAGTGCTAGCTGAAAGGAGGAGGGATGTACTATTTTAGCATCCTCTCCTTTAGAATAAATTTATGTTCAACAAACATCTCAACCATATTTTAAAAGTCTTAATTAATTGTGTTTGTTACACCTTATTTAGAGATATAAAGGTTAAGGAACAACGGTAGCTTTCTCAGCTTGTACTGAAGTGGCTACTGCAGCAGTTATCAGCTGCCTCACTTTGCTATATTTTTAGAACAAGTGGTTAGGCAAAGATTGAACTAGCATGCCAAAAGAAAAGGGAAAGCAAACCTCCAATGCCTCAATGTTGTCTGAAGCAGTAAGCAACTTGCCATTTTACATCAGAAGCTTACTTCTGAGTGAGCCATGTTGATGTAAAATGGCAAACACATCTTTTTCTCATGCAATTGGAAGGAGAAATAGTATCTCTTACAAAACGATTTCAAGTGAAATCTGAACACTCATTTGTCACACAGCCTGCAAAGCCCTCTGCAAATGAGGATGAGCACGCACCTCCCACCGAGAGAGCAAACAATGAAACGCCAAACAGCACTCTGCACAGACTCACACAGAACTACAGCAGCATTCAGAAATATCCCTCCCCCCACAGCTTCTACTTGCTGTAAATCATCCTAATAAACAATGTTCATCAAGATATGCCAAGCAGAATGAGTAAGATACAGCTAATCAGTTTGGCATTCTCATCACAGTGCCTCCGCCCCAGCTCAACCTTTATGAATACTCATTTCTGAATTTTGACCTTTTTTTTTTTTTTCTTTTTGAAAACTGACTTTAAGTGTAGTATTGTGAAACACGAGCCCTCCTGGCAAATGCTGCATTCCTTACACAACAAGGCTGCAGGAAAGTTACAACAATGTAAAAGTATACAAACAACGCATGAAACTATTAGTTTTGTTTAAACAGCACACTGTGTAACACAAAAAATGGGGAAAGAAAAAAAAGAAGCAGGACGAGAAGACAAACAGGAAGCAGTTTCTGTAAAGCAGCCAAGTCAAGAAACCTACAAGACACAGTGGCTACCGAGCTCTGCCTCAGCACAGCCCTGTGACCAAGGCAAACCACTCAGGGGAGCACTGATGCTGCAGTTACTACAGAACTGAGCTTTCATCCAAAACTTAAAAGAGTCCTTTACTATATCACTAAAGAAAAGGTCCCAACATATCAGCACAATAAAAGCAGTATTTTGGTCCTTCTGTTTACGAGCATGATGAATGGGAACAAGTATTCTCCAACCTGGAGTACTGTGTTTAGCTCTGAAGCCCTCAGCACAAGAAGGTCATGGAGCTGATGGAGAGGGTCCAGAGGAGGCCACGAGGATGATCAGGGCCCTGGAGCACCTCTGCTATGATGTCAGGCTGAGAGCATTGGGGCTGCACAACCTGGAGAAAAGAAGGCTACAGGGAGCCTTTACAGCAGCCTACAAGTATCTAAAGAGGCTACAATAAAGCTGGGGTGGGGGCTGGCAGTAGGATGAGGGGCAATGGCTTGAAACTAGAGCCAGGCAGGATTAGACTAGACATTAAGAAAAACTTCTTCCCCGTGAGGGTGGTGAGGCACTGGAACAGGTTGACCAGAGCGGTGATGGAGGCCTCATCCCTCGAGACATTCACAGCCAGGCTTGATGAGGCTCTGAGCAACCTGACCCAGTTCAAGATATCCCTGCTCACTGCAGGAAGGTTGGACTAGATGACACTTGAATGTCCCTTCCAGCTCTATGATTCAAAGATTAGGGTCATTTAACTATTTCCAATAGTCTCTCTCAAAATGAGCTATACCATAGGAACATATTTGGATGAAGTGACCTTTTATCAGTTCAGTTTATGTTGACATTCCAGGTCAGCAGTACTGATACCAGCTAAACTGAAGGAGGATGGTTTTACTCAAGTCACCATCTGCACAAGGAACAGTATTCATCTAGGCACGGCTGCACTGGGCCACTGACACTGTGCAGAGCAAACTGTCCCACAAACAGTAGCACATAGTGACAAACACATTTAGATGCTGCATATGTACAGCATGCTGTATGGCTCTTAAAGTCCCAGTTATTTTCTAACTTTATTTTCCAAAAAGCCGTCTTTCAGCCCCATTACAAGAAGTTCAGAAATAGACTGATCTTGTTCTAATGTTTGATATTAGAAAAATGAATACTCTATTAAACAATATTTTAAATAAGTTTAGTTTGTTGGACATCTTCATTGTCTATTTCAGAGAAGCATTCCAGTCAAAATGAGACCAGACAGAGGGGGAAAATGGTTTATTATACCATTTGAAATGCTTTGTTATAAAAAATAGCTAACACCCACATACTTGAGAAAAAGAGAAGGAAAAATGAAATTTAAAATCCATTTAAATTAAAGCAAGAGAATCTGCAAGGAAGCAAGCTTCCTGGTATGCATTAGTGACATACAAAAAAGTTACCCATTCTTTCAGTGTTATCATTCAATCGTAATAAAGAGATACACAATGAAATAGAATTCTCAGCAGGGTCAAGCCTCAGCCTGACTCAAGTCACACTCAAATGTAAGAGAATTCAAAGAGATTCTGAAGACCATTTAAAGAAACAAACCAACTACCCTCACCTTAAAGCTAGGGAAGAAAAGAAAAAGCCGTTATTTCTTCTGCCGTTATCTTTCAGCCAAAACCAGAAAGTTTATATTCTTTGTGAGAAAAAACCTTCTTCAATAGCGGGTGAATGTGTGAAATGAAGTGATATTTTTTCTCATTCACAATAGTACATGTGGTTTCCTCCTCTGTCACTAAATAAAAATATTGCTTAGTCTCTCATAAAAAAATTTACAGATGGTTATAGTGAACCACTCTACTGCAACTGAAAGCCATATATAATTCAGACACACTAAAAGACAACTAAGTACAAATATAAAAAAACAGGTGTGTGAGCAATTTTGTGTAGAATAAACAGGTCACTGAAGTCCCCAACATATTGTCAGAGAACAATGTGATCAGCTTCTCCTGCTTGTAGTTCACTCCCTGGTTATGCCCAACCACACTGGCTTCCAGTTTGATATTTTGATTATGCAATCAGAATTCCACACTGCAAAACTTGAAAGTTTAAAATATACATGTTTTTTTCCCTGAGAATTTTCTGAATGCAGTTGTAGGAAAGTAAACTACTATAACTCAGGGCCATTCTAAACAGACATGCCAGTAGCTGAGGATGTGGTTAAACAAACCAGGAGGGAGAAAGGGGCAGGGAAAGAAAAGGCACAAACCCAAAGTCACATCATCTATAGCAGCAGTATGAACAATATATAGAGTCACTCAGCACTACCAGTTACACACACATGGTCAGATCTCAGGCTCAGTAGGCCATGTTTTTTTAGTAATTTCATCTTTCTACAAGTCAAAAAATGCCAACAGTTGATCCTCCTGCCTATGCCAAATAAATTCCTAACTGAAAGCAACCGTGAGAAGGCATGTACTATTAAAAGAAAAAAAAAAAGTATTAGAAATTAAGAGAAACAATGAGGTAACACGTAAGTAGTGAGCTTCTTTTACAGAACAATCATGGTCAAAAGTATTTTTTAAAAGTTATTGGTCCCCTATATCTCCTTTCTGTAAAAATCTATTTCAAATGGTTTGATTACTTTGCCAATTAGTTAGTATCTAAATTTAAATACAAATTCACACATATATACTTCTACATTTTAAAAATCAATGCTTTCTAGCCCTCACAAATGGTGTAATTCATTATAGTAGCAGGTCGCTAAGGAAAAAAGTTATTCAGTCTCTGAGATCCGCACATCTTGAAGGGCTTGGGAAAGGCAGGTGAAAATTATTATCCTGCTTACATTTAAACCAGCTGTTATAAGATCTGCACTAATCTGTGGATAAATCAAGACTGCCGTGCACAGCAGTCTCTCACCTACATGCCTTTGTGTGCTTTATATACTCCCACTTCCACCATGCCTCAGACTATCATGTCTCTTTTGCCATATGGTACGCTTGGAAGTAATTTCAAAACACTGATTTTTAGTTAGATCATTAAATACTTCAAAACAGTCAGTAGCAGAATCTGTCCTTCAGAATTTATCATCATAAAGATTAGATTTAGCTTCTAAACAAAGACAATATATTAAGCATCCAACTACTACTTTCCTCTCTTGCCTCATCTTTTAATTTTTGTGACAGTTTGAGATTCTGTTGAGCAAAGTGTAATGAATTTTTGAAAAGAAAAGCTAGAAAATATTAATCATCACCAATCTCAGTTTGCTGATTTCTAAAATGTACTAAGTATTTGAAAACAAAAACATCTTTTTTGTAATTAAAAGGAAAATTATGTCTAGCTTGTGAGACTGAAATTGATACCCTCACCCCACTAAAATAACCATGCACCTTCTAATAGAATCCATTCCAAAGCACTATGCTGTGTCACACAAAGACAACTACTGCCTCCATGACTAGCTCTAGCATCACTAAGAGATTCAAATGGAATTTGAATATGGAAAACAAGATTGAGACTAAAGGTCCTGCAAATATAACAAGCTCTATTTAAGATAAAGCCTGGGAATGAATTTAGGGAGATATAATTACCTATACAAAGGCTGTAGTGTCACTAACATGCATGCAGTGACCCAGAGAAATAGATGAAGCTTTGAAAGTAAAATGTATAAATTTTAAAAGGTTGGGGATTTTTTATTTTGGGGGTTTTTGTTGTTGGCATTTAAATTTCAGTATAAACCTACTTATTTCCAGGACAAATCCATTTTCCAGATGGAGCTAGCCCTTAGTCTACATGCAGCTGAACACAACTCTTCACAGAAAGGTCCTACCTACCTCTCTCCAGTTTCAGCAAGTTCTCCCTCTTCCTGTACTCTAGCAAGAATGGAAGGAAAGAGGAAACTAAGATCACTAGTGATAAAAAGGAAAAAGCAGAAGTAGACAGTCATGGAGATGGAGAAGAAATGCTAATGAGGAGCTGAGATGAAAAGGAAAGCCAAGATAGTTAGTCTGTGTACCTGAGCTTATATAGTGTATTTTTTTTGGCACTGACTGCAACAGTCCAAGGCCAAAAAACACAGCGTGGCAGAATATTGTTACCTACCTCAATGAAGTGAGAACAGTGCAACTGATTTAATGATAGAGGGGAAAAGTAAAAACAAACAAACAAGAAAAAAAAAATTAAAAAATCAACCAATGTGGGGGGGAAGTGGGACAAACAAAAAAATCAAAATCTGACAGTACATACAGTCACGTTCTTGAAACGCCTCCTACTCAGTCCAAAACATTTATTCTCATGTATAAAACAACACATCAGATGATACTCAAGGTTATTCTGAACTAATTGAATGCACTATGTAATTTAGTAAATTATTTCAAACACAGAAAAAAATATTATAAATTCAGCACATGGATTTCCACCATAATTACTGTTTACTCAGCCTCAAAACAGCTTCCTTGTGATGGCTTATCCTCTGTACTGGATATGATCACAGCCTCCTGGTCAAATGCCACAACGTATGTTACTCACCAACTGAGAAATTACAGCTCTGATTCCACGGAATTAGAATGCAAGGAACAAATGGCAGGCAAATATATTTAACTTTTGCAGGAAATACCAGTTTACAGACAGAGCATCTCTTCAATATCTAATAAAATTACATTAAGAAAAAAAATACATTCAATTGGCTGCAATCTGGAGAGCAGCACTTTTAAGCCCATTTTAAGCATACATAAGATGTGTAATTCTCCTTTAAAAAAAAAAAAAATCACTGAGTATGTTTTAGCAGATACAATCCTATCTGCAGTTGCTCTTCTAAAGAAACAACTTCAAATTCAACAGTGAATGAGTTCAGTGAGAACTAAGGAATCCTTATCCACGTAGGAAAATAAAGATGAAAAAACTCTTCAGAGGTGCACTGGTGGGCTGAGAAGACTGCAATCTCCCTTAGGTGAGGCATGGCTCCCTGTGGTTTCATGAGTCTATGAAAAGGTGTTGAGAAATACCACATCTGAGCTGCTCCAGAGCACTTTTCATAATTGCATGATTTGCACAACAGGGCTGATTGTGTGGCACACCATACACATCCCACTCACCCAGCTTGGGACACTCTGCAGCCCTGCCAACGCCTCCAGCTACTCTGCTTCCAACTTCAGCAGAAGTTTCAGAAATTAAAAGTGCATGGGAAGACTGTGCTCTGATTGGAATAAGCAAACATCTGCATGCAGTGTTTCACACAACCGATTAAAAGGCATTTTCAGTTTCTCTACAATTTCTACTTCATATATTCATCTCCTCTCCTCTTAGACACCCAATTACGACAACAACCAAGTGCCTCTGGATCTGCAAAAAGGCATTTTGTGCCCTCTTTTGACAGTCTTAAAACTCCTCAAAGGAAATGCGTGCTGCTTTCTGCATCACTTACTGTACAGAGCATACTTGACTGGATTCAGTACTCGGGGGAAAGCAACAGGAATTCTTAAACTCTCAAGCTTCCAAACTACACAGCAGTAATCTAACAGAGCTTCAAGAGACACCGAAAAATGAACATACATCATTAACCCCCAATTTGGAGCATAAACCACCCATATTTGGATCAACACAATTGTTGCCAGTTCTTTGTCTTACTACTTTTTAAAGAATCTTCCCTCATTACAAAACCTCCACAACTCTGTCAGGTAGTTTCAAGAGGAACTAATCTGGGCCAAAAGATGAACTGGCTGATGCACACGCTCCTCTAATCTATGCCCTCCAGTCAAGCCAGATTCCAAATGCTGGTGTCAAATGCATTATAAAATGACACAGTTTCAGTATCAAATAATAATATTCAGAAGTGACTCCGTATTACCTTGTGAAGTTATTGTTGCAATCAGCAGAGGTTTCGTGGAGAGGTGAGGAAAAAAAGTGCTTAACCACTACATATCACACAGTCAGCATGATAGCTCCAGCTCCCCAAATTGCAGAAACATAGATAATGATAAAAATAGCCACTAGAAGCTTGAACTACGAACTTGCTCTCCCACCTATTCTGTAATGATTTGCTATCACTAGCAGGTCACATGGCCACCAGAAAGCTTCCTGTATCAGTATCTTCACTTACTCTCCTTTTCTGGAAAGGTCAGCAGCAACTCAGAACAGGACTGACGTGCTTGATGAAAGATGCCTTATTATTAGACTGAAGAAAATTACCTTCCAAGTACTTTCCTCCAACTGAGGCAACATCGACAACAAAAAGAACTAAGCCCAAAGAACCTCAGAAAACAGCATCTTAAATTCTGACAAGGTATTATAGATCGTATTTCCTATATTTATTTTTATAATACCAAGTTGCAGCAAAACCAGTAAACCGTAAATGTTATTTAATGTGAACTGACAGAAACCAGTATGACAAACACCTAAAAATCTAATCTTGAGCACAAAGGAATATAGTACTCTACAGACCATGAGAGAGTTAACATAACAATAATCGCATATTAGTAGCTGGAATTGAAAAGGGAGGCACTACATTTTCTTATACTTCAGTTTTCAAAAAAGAACAATTTTCATTTACTTTAACAAGGGCTCATTGTTTGTTCACTGGAATGTTTTAAATTCCATGTCCATACCTCTTTTCTCTAGCCACTTGCTAAGAATTCAATAGCAATCTATGTGATACTGCGTGACTTAATTTTCTTAAAAAGCACAGCAAACAGAGATACTCCATAGTACCTTCATCAACCTATTCAGTTCCTCGAGGTGTCCAGCACCTTCCTCCTCCCCCCGAGCTGCAAGAAAACAGTTGATTGCCTAGCAACTGGCTTTTCCTGTAAGTGCTGGTTTGGAGAAATACCTCTCAACAATTAACGAAAAACACCTACTCGCTGAACTTCTTTGTTGAGAAGCAGCATGTCTAACAGCATCCTGCAGCTGTAAACTGGGTCATTTTTCAAGTTACAAAGCTATACCAAAACTGGGGTGTTTATTTTTAGTTTTGTCAATTTTATCTTTTAAAAGTTGTCTGAACGGTGGTTCCCTACTGCCATATGCTTCTGGTTGACAACTTTGCTTACTCTTGATACTCTGAAGGTAACAGATGGACCTACACAGTTATACTTCTCGTCATTAATTTTTTTATTTTGCAGTAAAGAAGCATTCGGGACAACAGATTTCCTTGTATTCCTCTTTCCCTTCAAATCGTTCTCCACATTTTTCCACTGTAAAGTGCACTCCCTCTAAAATCAAAAGTAAAATAACTGGTTTTGCCAAAGGAAGCAGCAGCACTACCACACCTTGGCTACAGGAAACTGCAACCAGAGTAGAACTCGAGTAAGCAGCAGCCTTCCCACACGAAAGCACCGATACTGCCAGACAAAGGACAATCACCTCTCTACTCAAACAAGGAGCACTTCAAAATACCCGCAGCATTTAAGCCTTCCCGGACCGGCCATTCCCGAGGGAAGGTTTCTCTGCGGAGCCCAGGGGCACAACGAATCACTCTAGTTCTCTAAGTGGGGCTTATTTCCCACCTTAAACTTGCTTGTTTGTTCCCTACTTTCCTACTGAGCAGAACTAGATATGCTGCACTCGGAGTAAATAAAAACACGTACCAAAAATGACTGCAATCAGCGCTGGTTATTGGTGCAGAAGCGTGAGATGAACTATCGGAAAGCTAAACTGAAAACTCCTTGGGCAGGGCACCTTTAAAAGGAAAGCCCCTGAACAAAACAAGCTCACTCGAGAGCCAGCGCTGAAGACGAGAAACATTTCAAAGCGGGTAAAACGCATTATTAAATCAGCAAGAAAAACTACTAAAAAAAAAAGATGACCCCACACGCAGCCGGACAAGGAACCTGGACACCCCTCACCCTGCTGCTCCTGGGATTGAACTGGATGCCAAGCGTCACCTCCAGTTACAACCAGTCCCTAAAGTACCTTCAAAAATACATTTTTTTTTTAAAAAAGTATTCTCAGCCTGATTCAAAGAGCACGCTGGCCCTCTGGCAGCCACCGGCTGCTCTCTGTCCGCGCCCCAGGCCAGGCTTGCCCTGGGCAGGGCTGAACACGCAGCTCCGGCGGCAGACAAAAGGAGCCGCGATCTCGCATTCCTACGCGGCCGGCGGGGCTGGGGGCGCTGACCCCCGGCGGAAACAAAAGTCTGCTGGCCACCCCGGGCCGGCGGGCCGCCAGGCAGGGCCGGGCCACAGCGGCTATCTCTTCCCCCGTCCCACCGAGACACGCGGCCGCACTTCCAGGCTCCTCCGCGGGGTGCGGAAGGGGTGGAAAGAGCGGCAGCCCCTCTCTACGCAGCCGGCCCGAAACCTCCCGGGGGACGGCCCCGGCGGGGCAGGGGGCTGTGCCCGCGGACGCTCCCGCCGACGGGCAGCGAAGGCAGTCGCCGGCCGCGGGGAACAAAGGAGGGGCCGGCGTAGGTGAGAGACGACCGCTTCCTCGTCAGGGCCGCGGGGCGGCCAGGCCACCTCAGGCCGTAAGGGCCGGCTCAGCCTAGGCCGCGGCGAGTGCACTCACCGCTGCAGCACCAAGAGGAGGGCGAGCCCTGCGGGAACTTGGCCGAGTCGGGTGCGATGCAGACACTGGAGCCGAGGTGCGGGCACTCCATGGCGGACGAGGCGGTGGCTCCTCAAGGCACTACAGCAACGACGCCCCGCGCACAACAGCCATCTTAGGGCCAGCCTGGCAGATCCGCGCGCCGGGCTTTGCGGGCAGCCGCCCTCCCGTCCGCGTCCCGGCGGCTCCCTCACCCCGCCTCCCCGCCGGGCTTTCCTACAAGCCGGCCTCACGTCCGCAGCCGCGCCCACCCTCCAGTCTTTCTGCGCTGCGGGGCGGACAGAGGCTCCGCTCCGGCGGGGGAAGGCGGGCCGCTGGGGGGAGCGGAGCGGTTACGTGGCGGTTCCGTCCTTCACAGACCTTTCGCACCTCAGCGCGGGGCCGAGCCCAAGCTCTGTGAAACGCCGCCGGCCGCCCGTAGGAGGGCGATCTGAGGAGAGGCCCCATGACAGGGGATGCAGTGAGGCAGATCCTCGCCTCAGCGACACGCACCGCCCCGCTCCGCTTTTGCCTCCAAACCTGCCCCGGTTTCACCTCTCCCCCCAGACGAGAGGTCATCTTATGGTTTTGCTCATTATTTGCAAATATCTTCCCCTCGCATGTTTTAAAAAAAGAGCTACCGGGCTTCAGATTTGTTAGTGCGCTTCTCACTCCGTGACTGTAACGTTTAAATTGTAATAAAAATTCAGACGTGTTACAGCTTTTCTAGACAATGCTGAATAACAATTTCCTAGCTCAGCAATTTTACACTGGATCGGTACAAACCTTCTACTCAAAATACTAATTTCTAATGAGAGTATTCTGCTGAAACTGCTTCTTTTTTCAAATGTAGCAAATGAAGTTGACCACTGTAATACATAAAAAGTGAGGATTTTTTTTAATATAAGGAAGTGTGACTCCTGCATATTAGGAGGTTTAGACCTTAACTAAGGTGAGAAATAGGATTTTGCTACTGGCTTTTCTTGTTGTGTGACCTGTGTGTAAACACTAAAAAAAGCATCTGTCTCAATGTAATTTGCCAAACACAGCCCTTTTTCATAGGAGATTATGTTAGACGCTGACTGCTTTGTATGGATTTTTCAGATTATATATATATGAATACATATATATATATCAAAGAGGGGTTGGTGGTCTTTCTTTACCCCTTTGGTTCTATTTCACCCTTTCTACACAAGGGGGGAAATTCCAACCATGAAAGATCCAATTTTCCACAGCGTTAGAAACCGCTTTGACCACACTTAGTGGTAGTTTGTTTTCCTGGCTGTGTCCTTAGAAGCAGAATTAGTTGAGAGATACCAGACTGTAAATTAAATAATAGAATCATAGAGTCATAAAATGGTTTTGGGTTGGAAGGGACCTTAAAGATCATCTAGTTCCAACCTCCTGCCATGGGCAGGGACACCTCGCACTAGATGAGGTTGCTCAATGCCTCATCCAGCCTGGCCTTAAACACTCTTGGGGACAGGGCATCCACATCCTCTCTGGACAACATTTTTCAGTGTCTCACCACCCTCAAAGGAAAGAACTTCTTTCTTATCTCTAGCCTAAATCTCCTCTCTTCCAATTTGCACCCATTCCTCCTAGTCTTGCCATCCTGGACTCTATTAAAAAGTCCTACCCTAGCATTTCTGTAGCCCCCTTCAGGTACTGAGAAGCTACTATGAGGTCCTCCCTGAGCCTTCTCTTCTCCAGGCTGAACAACACCCAACCATGGAGCTTCCTCACATATCCACTGTCTTTCACATTTGATCAATCAGTATATTTTGCAGGTTCTGCACAAAGTAACTCTTTGTATAGCTTTCCAATGGATGCTGCAGAAACAGAGAAAAAAATCAATTGGGAAGACAGAATTGTAAAGATTCTTTCATAACACCACAGCTTTGCTGTAAACATGTAAAAGTTCAAGAGGCAAAAGGTGATCTTGTTTATATCTTAGCCAAGGGTTTCTTTTTTCTCCACCCCCTGCTACAATCTCCAATGAAGACATACATCAAATTAAAGCAGCAGTTTGACTGCAGTTGCTTTCTGTCTTTTCTAACCAATGCATGAGTTTCACTCTCTTGTCATGCCTCACCCATCCTCACACTCAAGCAGTGAGAAACTGCATCTGCCCTTCTGGTTTGCTGCCCTGAAGAGCATCACCCCCACTTCTCTCAGTAGTGTTTTGCAACCAGTATTTAAGCAAAACAGTTCTTATCTCACTGTGTGGATTGTTTTTCAGAAGAACTGGCTAGCAAAGATTAAATAGGGTAAAATAAACATAGTTAATTACTTTCAGTTATCTACTTTTGTTTTAGCACTCCCATCATTTTATAGTTGATATCTGGAGAGGAGATCTAATTCCTAAGTAAATGAAACCAGATTCTGTCTCAAAAGAATGTTATGGCCTTGCACAGTCACCAGAGCCAGTGAGAATTATCACCTCTCCACTAAAGGCCATTAAACCAGTAGAGCTACAATACTTTATATTATAAGTATTTTTATAAGCATAGCCATGTTGGAAGAGTATCTTCTGCCAAAGTACTCATGAGTAAAAGTCAGTAGGATATGGTCATCTTGTTTCCCCAAAATCATTGTGAACTTACCTGTGTAAGACCATGAATGGGGTAATAGAAAGGCAAGAGTGCTCCTATTTGGAGGGACATGTTGGTGATGAGGGTAGCGATATCTTTAAGAGAAGATGGAGGATGAAAAGGCATGATCTATTACAGCAAAACTATAATGAACACAGCAGACTATGGAGGAAAGACATCCTCCAAAATGGCTACCTATAACCAGTCTACACACTGGTTTCTCTTAGAGTTCCTCTTTTTAGTTCAGAAGGCTGCAAACTTAAATACTTCTCAAAGAGAAAAAACATTACTTTGGTTTAATTTTAAAGGACTTTGACCATTACCTTTATATTAAGGTCCAGCTATCAAACTTGCAATACCACACACAAAGAATAATGTCCTTTCTCCCCTGCTGCGGAGTTATTAAGATACCCAGAACAAAAGATGGCTGGAATTGCAAGGAGGTTGGGAGGGACTGCCTAACTCTGCTAAGCACAGCACTTGCTAGAATGACAGGCACCAGCTGTAGCTTCTCAGAGCAGCATTTAGCTGTGAAAAACTACTAAAGACATTAGCTTACCAAGATAGCCCTTCATCTTCCATCCTGGTGTTTGACGTTTAGAAGCCAAAACAATCCACACTGTGACACTCTGCTCCTTTGCAAGATAATAAATACCAGGGCTTTTTTCCTCCTTTCATTAGTAGGTTAACAGCCACTCAGTGAAATCTGAACAGTAATTTTGCCTAAATATTTGAACATTTCTTAGTTTTCATTGCCATGTCCACAGCAAATGTGGCAGCCTTTAAATGTTTTATCTTGTGTTGCCAAGAAAAATACTGATGATTCAGTAAGTTAGAGAGTTGTGATGCTGAGTTATTATCACATACATGAAAATGCATAAAGACATTTCAGAAGAGCAATAAGTATTTTTGTAATACAGCCTCTCTGCCTGCTGAAAAAGAATGGAACAATAATTCAACCCTGTGAGCACTACTACAGCAAAGGTGGTTTTAAGAGGCTTGCAGGGAGGAATACACACATGTTGAATGCAGAGCAAAAGTGGAATAGAAGCTCTTGGTGTAGTTTTACTTTTCAGTTTGCTTTTCCAGTAAGATTTATTGAGTACAAATCACTTGATTTGGAACTGGAGTCTTATCTCTTGCTCCCATCCTTCCTCAGATCAGAGTTATTTAGATTATAGCTAAGTTAAATAAAATATGTGGTTTTACATATTTGAAAACATTAACTTGTGTATGTATTATGATATGGTGTACTGATGCAGCAGCAGAATTTTCTGTGTGATCTTGATTTCCTCCGGAATCTCTAGGTCAACATCACTCAACAGATCAAGTGAAGCAGGTTGTTATCTTAGACAACTTTCTCATTTGCCACAGAAGATGGAGATCATGGAATGAAGAAGGGATGACATGGGAGGTACAGAATGCAAACCTGACTATAACCAATTCAGTCTTCACCATGCATGCCGCCTGGAAAGTTATTTAAATAAATTGTTTTACTAAGTAGACTTGTTTTGTCGAGTTAGAAGTCTAACCTCCTTCACAACAACAGCTAAGGAAGAGGTCAGCTCTGTTCAGAGCACATGTTGGAGTTTTCCTGTTTCCATGGCTAAACATCCAGCTTCAATTTCTAAGTTAAATATATAAAGATAGAAGACTATCATCTTCCAACATCTTTCTAAGTGGTAAACTCAGGATGTGTGGAATGAGACTGAACACTCAATTGTAAAGGATATCAGCAAGTCTTTTGCTCTGAACACATAAGACAGTCGATGCTCTAAAAAGCCAAATGCTAGTGCACAGCTAATAGAAACTTGATAGGTTGGACTTATTTCCCAAAACTGCAAAAGTGAAACATTCAGATGTGATGGTAAGAGCAACAGAGACTACACAGAAACTCACCACAAGGAAAATAATCCTTTACCTTGTGCAGATGAGTTTCTAGGACAGACGCCAAATGCTAGAAATATCCTCAGAAAGCATCAGAACATAGGTAACTTCTAATACAGGATCTCAGCTTAACAAAACCTTTACTGGAGGCTGGCCTAGCAGCTCTGTGAGGTATATGCCATGTCTGCAGTGAACAGAAGCTTAGCTGTGTATGAAAGTAACCTGCAGCACATTAAATACCACAAGCACATTTCCGGCTGCATGTCGTCTAATTAAAAAAATCTATTTCCATTTCCTGTACATTCTCTGAAAATAAAGGTGACAGTTTTTCAGTTTTTTATCATAATGACATAAGCAACTCCTTTAACAAGGTTCAAGATTCTTCCCTTTTTAGATGGACAAGATGCCCAAGATGAAGAACAAAACCTTAAAACTAGGCAAATGCCCAGAGCAAGCCTCTGTGACAGTATTTAGATCATAAGATTAAAGCAAGTAAATAGAATCATAGAATAGCTTGGGTTGGAAGGGACCTTAGACATCATCTAGTTCCAATCCTCCTGCCATGGGCAGGACAACTCCCACTAGACCAGGTTGCTCAGTGCCTGATTCAGCCTGGTCTTAAACACCTCCAGGGACTGAGGGGGAATCCACATCCTCTCCGGGCAACCTCTTCCAGTGTCTCACCCCCCTCCCAGTAAAGAGCTTCTTTCCAGCCTGAATCTCCCCTCTTCCAATTTATATCTGTTATTCCTAGTCCTGCTAACCTGGACCCTATTAAAAAGTCCTACCCCAGCCTTTCTGTAGCCCACTTCAGGCATTGAGAAGCTACTGTGAGGTCCCCCCTGAGCCTTCTCTTCTCCAGGCTGAACAACCCCAACTCCTTCAGCCTGTCCTCATAAGGGAGGTACTCCAGCCCTCTCATCATCTTCATGGCCCTTCTCTGGACCCGCTCCAACAGTTCAATGACTTTCTTATGTTGAGGGCTCCAGAACTGGACACAGTAACTCCAGTTGCGGTCTCACCAGAGCTGAGTACAGGGACAAAATCACTTCCCTTGACCTGCTGGCCACACTTGTCTTGATGCAGCTCAGGGCTGGGTTGGCCGCCTGGGCTGCAAGTGCACATTGATAGACTTTTTTTCACAGGGAGTCCACGACACTTCAGTACACATACCTTGAGGGGGCGGTGTGACACAAAGGATTGTGCAAAGATACAAAGAACCAGAAGAGATCTTCATTCCTCTCTGCATGCACTGTAATAAATTACATTAAATTCTGCTTGCATAGCACTAATGTTCTCTCCGGTGTTAAGGAGGAATCCCTCTTTTTTTAATGAGTTCCTTCTCATGGGGAATAACATTGACTAGTGCTGTGCAATTGTATTGTATTAGGCAGACTGCATTTCTCTTTTTCAATCTAATGAGAGTACATAGCTAAGGTCTACAGAGCAACTGTGTTCCCTGAAACGTACAGAAAAGAAGCAATCTGGCCAAATAAATTGCATGCTATGGATAGCTCCATGTGGGTTGTGTTGTGTACAAACATGCACAGACACAGATTTATTTTTTCTTGTATGGTTCCTTCTGTACATGCATGTGTATATGTACCTTTCTCTAGAAGGACAGCCCTTCAGACAAGAAGTATATGTTAGACTCCCCAGGTGGTGTATGCTGTACACTGGAGTTGTTCTATTGACTTCATTCAGGTTAGCTGAAAACTGTCAGACAAAATCAACAAATTGTTTCATTCTCCCTTAAGCTCAGGAATCAGAGTGGGCCAAAGCCACAATTTGTTAATGTGATGTTGTCAATAATATAACCCAAACATGCCCTTTTCCAGAGTTTACATTTGTTAAAGAGACAGAGCATTTTCCAGGCCTTGACAATAACTTGGTTGTTATGTATTTCTCATCACTAGGAATGCCTGCAAAATCCAGTTCCTAGAAGAAGATATTTTGCAAATGGTACTTTGAGGTGATGCAGTCCTCTAGACTCTGCAGCAGCAAAACAGTACCTTAGTATTAAAATTCAACAAAGTAATCTTGTCAATTGAAATACGGTGTTACAAACATTAACTGGGAATGCAACAAGTGAGAAATCTGCTGCAGCCTCATCTCCCACATGAGTGGGCTGGATGTGGCTCTAGCTCACTCTGTTCTGAGAGTGGCAGCTGGGGAAAAGAGCAGTAATAGAAAGAAGAGAGTAGTGCAACAGACA
Organism: Turnix velox; assembly: GCA_013400935.1. NCBI lineage: Eukaryota > Metazoa > Chordata > Aves > Charadriiformes > Turnicidae > Turnix > Turnix velox. Next base: position 82,034 of record VZTY01023290.1, on the reverse strand, counting down.
ATATTGAAGAAAACTATCTGAAGACCTTTCATAGAGTGTTAAATCTTCAGTACCAATTATTTCCTTTACTCAGCCTTGTACAATCAGACTCAATATAACCAAGGCAACTATTTAAGAATACCTACAGGTCTAAACTGTTTCTCTACCTGCTAAACTTTAGAATTTGTCCATGCTGAGTTTTGTAATGTCTGTGTGGCCAGGAATTTATGATGTACCATGAAAGAAAAACACCTTAGGAAGTGCTTAGTAACTCATCCAGGCTCCTATAATGTAACCATCCCCAATTCACTGTGAGACTGCACCACATTAACATGCATTTCTATCTAGATGCCTAAAAGAATCTGAGGTGGTGCATAACTGCAGTAGTGTAAAACCTTTAATTTCTATGGTTCCTGTTGTTAAAGGTGTGCTTTAATAGCAGGGATGTTCCAGTCAGTAAATTAGTAAGCTCAGTAAGCGCAGTTGCATTTTGTAGTCTCTCCTTGCCCCATCACCAGTCACTTAAAGATGGCTAAGCAGCAGCTGCATCATGACATGGTGATGTCCTCACTGTTTCATGTCACCCTGTCAACAACACTCCATTATTTCACTGAACCACTTCTCAAAAGCAATGTAAAGGAGGCTAAAAACAGATCATCAGCTACCCCCACTGCATGTTCGCACAATTCTGTGCTAGAAAAATGGCAGGATCTTATCACAGTGATTCTTCCATTAAATTATTACCATGATATTTTTGAATGTTCTGTCACGTCCTCAAAATTACTGAAGCCTAAGGAATATGAGAGTTCATTGGTGTCCTGGCTCTATCTTAAATGTGGTACTTAAAGTAGGCAGGGACTGCCAGGCCATGCTTAGAGCAAAATGAAATTTTACCCTAGTAAACACAACCAAGTATCCAAACCCAAGAAACTACTAAATTTGGGTGATGTGCAATGCAGTTTTTAAAAAGGCTTTTAATTCAGGACATCCAGTTCTCCTTTGTCTTACTTAATACCACTTCATGCAAGCCTAAGGAAAATTGTCAGGTTTAACATCTTTTGGGTATGTAACAGACAAAACTTTGAAGCACAGGCATTTGCCAAATGCAGGATATTTTCCTTGGGACAGGTAAATGTAATAGCTGTTGTAGATCAAAAGCCTGATCTAGATAATCAGAGCATTCAGATTCTTATAGGTTTGACATGTAATAATGAATTCTGCTTCAAGATTAAGCTATCAGTATTTCTGCATGAAGGTAGAGCTTCTTGTTACAGTCCTTTCCTATAAAAACAGCTTAAGAAGCCCAACTTCTCATCACAGCTTCACATCTGCACAGCTTCTCATCTTATCTTCCTAAGATAAAAGTTTTGGATGGAGCCATTCCAGACATGAAGACAGAAAGGAAAAAACCCAACATGACAAAACCAACTTCAGTTGCTGGGATGCTGATTGATCTGATCCCAAACTATGCCACAACCAGCCTGTCTCCTGCCTGAGTACCAGCCACAGCCACAGCCACAAGAAGACCGGTTGTCTGTTGTTGCAGTACAGGCATTCTGCTGCCAGCAGATTGCTATTCCAAGCAGCTATTTTGCTGATGTCTGTAGTCACCCTGGCTGTCAGAAAAAACAAGGGAAGGAATGTATCACCATGTAATGTGGGAAAATGAGCGGATATTGTTGATGGTGCTGTAAAAGCAGTAGCACCATGAAACTACGATGTACCTGTGTACAAGGAGGGTAAGACTCAGGACTACCTGCAGACTTTACTTCTACTGTAAGTACGAGCACTGTGTACCTTTTGTATGTGTTATTGGCTCATGCTGCTTATATTATTTTCAAATTATCCTGTGCTCAGAGACCTGTAAATATTTCATAATTTTAGCAGCTTGAGATTATGTTTCCTTGCCTGACTACAAGTCTCTTGGAATTGTGAAGCGCTGAAATCTAAAGTGAAATTAAAAATTCGATCTGACTTACCATCATTTGGACAGATTTGTGCAGCTAACATGGAAAAATTCTTCATGTGTGGCCTCTCAGTGAAGAAGTCATTGCTACTGCCAGCAGCACCTCTGTAAGCAAATGGCTTGCAGCAATCCAGAGCTCTGTAATAAGAGAGGCTATTCAGGAATGCTTACACTCCACAGCACTGGATTTTGCTGGTCCCCTTTTACCCTATTTACTAGGATAACATATTTATCACTATGTATGAAATATCACAAGCAGCTCTGGACACAAGACTTGTGCAGAAAACAAGCTGGTGGGAGAACTCTAACAGCCACACATTTTCAGAGGCTGCAAGAAAAATTCCTTTGTGGGGAGGATTCAAACCAGCAGCTGCACCACTGGTGCACTGCCTTCCCCAAGGGAATAAGGGCCAGATGATGTGGACTCCCTTCCTTTCCTCAAGGAAAGTTAATGTTTTAAAAAAAATATGGGAACATATTATTAAAACATAAGCAGAATCATTTTAATTTAAAGCACACCCATTGTTCGTCCCTTGATGCAAAGACCTGGCCCCCCTTCTCCCACTTCCCTTTCCTCCACCCTTAACTCCTGGGCTCCCATTAAGAGATTTACATTTCTGGAAAACGACAACACTGACTTCTTTCATGATAGCTTTTAAAGCCAACGTATGACTGGCAAAGTGTTTACCAGCAAGACAAAACAAGGAGGCTTTTTATGTCTCCAAACCTAGCAAAATGCTGCTTGGAGCACAGCGTGAGTTTGTCTATGAGCAGAGCTCATTCTACCAATCCAACATGAAGGGATGGCTATTTTAATCATCCTGTAGTTGCTTAAGAATAGGTTGTCCTGTTGATTTAGAATGGTTTCAACCCAGAACACTAAGCCATAAATACATCTGGAGCTGAGGTTGAAGAAAAATTAATCTTCATCTCCCTAGTTTTATTTAAAATATACCTTTAGATATTTTGATGTGGGTGACTCACATCAGTGAGTCACTCCAAACAGCTTGAAGATATTTTGGAAAAAGCTGCAAAGTGACTTTTGGGGTTTGTGTTTGTTTTTCCATTTCTTGTTTTTTTCCTTTTCAGTCACAAACACTTGGCTAAGCTATTTGTTTTTGTTTTGTAATAGAAGGAAAACTAGAGTTGCACAGAAGTTCATACGCACATTAACATCCTTCAGCCATGCAGGAGGCCCCAGAGAAACAAAAGGACTCTGGCCAGCCATCCTGTGGTGATGAAGCTAGAGAAGTGGTGACAACTGCAGATGCCCTAGGCTCAGAGCAAAGTGTAGGACTGCACCTGTGGAAGAAGGAATTAGACTGGCAAGGCTGTTTTCCTAAACTTCTCTAGCTCACACAGGTCTGTCTGGCTGCAGCATAGAAAATATGCAGCGTGGGTGACTCCTTACAAAGGTGCGGAATCAGAAATCATGCAGCAGAAAGTCACACAGTCAGAAACTGAAATCCAGTATGAAGACTCCTGGTACCCTGTGCAGAGCGCTCCCTTCTACCCTACCAGCTTAGAACTTAGACAAGTATCTGAATGCCTTTGTCTTTCCCTACAGCAAGACTTCTGCCTGGCGGGAGAAGCCCGTGTGGCACTTTCAAACTCTTGAGCCACCACCAAGACCAGGTGTGGTAAGTGAAACAGACACAGCAGAGACACCAGTGGTGAGGCCAGCCACACCTTTCATTCTGAGGAGCATTTCTGGCAGGATTCAGGAGTATCAAGCAATGAGGAGAAAGCTGTGTTCCATCTTTAGCAGAATGTCCCACTTTGCTCCTTGACTTGTTTGCTTGAGCCTTTTTTTACCATAGTTTTGGGCTTTCCAGCATGTGTAGACAGGACAAACACAGTGACTCACAAATGCATGCAGATTATTTAGCTGTTATTTAAAGCAAATCTGAGAGCACCGTGAATTCACAGTTTAGTTTTGTTGGAAACTTCTGCTGGAAAATTGTTCTGGTCTGTTGCCACCTCGCAGGGACCCTTTTTCAACAAAGCCTTCCACTCCTCACGCAAAGCCTCAACATTTTTAAATGAGTACAGAGAAACCCTGTCAGTCACAGCAGTGACCACAGAAAAGGTTTTGCCTTTGAGATTCTTTTATTTCCTACAGCTTTACTGGGTAACCTTTCATAACACAGGATACTATTTGTACATTTCATGTGGTGGCAGAGATCACCATCCTGGCAAGTGACAAGGAAATTTGCTGGAACCTATTTCAGATACCATATCTTGTTGCACATCTTTCACACACCTCACCTCTCCTCCATTCCCCCACTGCATTATTTGGGTCCTCAGGTTCATTCTAATCACAGGGAAAGAGTTGATTTCCTAATTAGGCAGAGCCTAGGACAGGTTGATAAATCAAAGATGGTAATGAACAAAAACAAACCAGAGGGATCTTTCTCTAGAGGGGTAATGCCATTATTCTAATAAATGCAACAGATGAAGAGGGCTAGCATTTAATGCTTCTCCTCTATTTGCCTTACAAACCACATTTTAATATGTTTCAGAAGACAATCACTCTAAACTTTATGACCCATCACTATTGCTCAGCCGGTAGCACAACACAGCATCTCAGAAGAGACAGTGCTCTCAGCTTGACCAAAACAAGATCCCTCTGTTTTATGGAGGGCTCTGTAAATTCATGCATTCCCATGCATCTGGCTGGAAAAGCAGTGGTACAGCAGAGTCAGCTCCTCTCCCTTCTGCCCCAACCATGAGGCAAAGGTGAGCTGCATAATGAAAAAATAACATCTTTACTTGTTTTCCAAAAAGGAAACTAAATGGTCATGCCCACCACAACTTCACTCATCTCAAAAAGTTCATATTACTTTATGAAAATTCTGCAAAGTATCCTACTGATGCATGCTGGAGAGGGGGAAAGGGCAGCCAAGAGAATGCACTGATGCAGGAAATGAGGAGCAGGAAGCTGAGCCTTTGGAACTGTTACCAACAGTCAGCATTGTAGTCACTGGCTTAAGCTCATTAACGTTGCTTCTTCTTGAATTACTGGCAGGGAAGTAGTGAAGGACTCCCTATGCAGAGTGCTGGTTCCATGCTCATTCCTTCAAAGGCCAGGAGCCTCACCAGGCTGGCTGCCCTAAGAGGGATGGGCTGCATTCAGTTGAAGCAGAACAGTTCTGTCCTCAGTGTACTCTCATCTTTATCTAGGCCTTCAGTAAATCTTGCATTTTCCTGTTGTCCTTGCCAAACCCTTAAAAGGGCAAACATTGCAACATTGCAGGGTTGTCGTTGTGCAGTCTTAAAACAGATTTCAATAGTAATGGCTGAGGTATAAAGGCCTGTCTGCTGAGCTCATTTTCCTTCTGCCAACTTCTCCCAGAGTTCCTAGAATCATAGAATAGTTTGGGCTGGAAGGGACCTTAAAAATCATGGAGTTCCAACCCCCCTGCCATAGGCAGGGACACCTCCCACTAGACCAGGCTGCTCAGTGCCATGTCCAGCCTGGTCTTGAACACCTCCAGAGAGGGGGCATCCACAACCTCCCTGGGCAACCTGTTCCAGTGTTTCACCACCCTCACTGTAAAGAATTTCTTTCTTATGTCAAGTCTAAATCTACCCCCTTCCAATTTATATCCGTTGTTTCTGGTCCTCCCATCAGATATCGTATTAAAAAGTCCTTCCCCTGCCTTTCTGTAGGACCCCCTCAGGTACTGA
>VZTY01023290.1:38157-76381 GCA_013400935.1 Turnix velox | reverse complement strand
AGTAGAGGGGCAAAATCACCTCTCTTGACCTGCTGATCACACCATTCAACTAGCTCCTTATCCAGCGAGTGGTCCATCCGCCAAACCCATTCTTTTCCAGTTAAAGACTGGAATGGATTTAGGAACCAGTGGTGTATTCAAAAGGAATACTTCACTACAACACGGAGGCTATGAGAATTGCTAGTTTCAAGTAAAAGAACAAGCCTAATATTAAGCAAATTAAAGAGCAGTGCATCTACCTCATCCCTGTAACTTGAGAACTTCTTTTAATTCTTATTATCTATTAGCATCAAAAAGGTTAATATTTAGCTTTGCATATATACAGTTTCTTACTTGTTGCATATAATTCTTTTGTAATCATGCAGAAGTACTTGACAGGTCTTTTTCTAAGAAACCAGAAATTAACTGGCAATATATTTGGACTTTTGACTCACATGCATGCCAAGATTGGAAATATTTCTAACTGCTTCTAGTTACAGCCACTGTAAATAAAGCATTCCGTCTGCTGCTTCTAGGGGTGCTACTTAACCTATTCTAAGCATCTGCTGTTTAAACAGCTGGGACCTGGGGCCAAGCTCCTTTGCCACTATACTTTACTGTAACAGATTAAAGAAGACAGGCTCTAAATCTCAATGCTTTTTTGAAAAGAAAAAAAACTATGAGGAAATTATCTTGAGTTCGTGCAAGTGGCCACACACAATAGTGCCTGGCCTTCCCATACAGGAAATCCTGGAGTGCTGTTCTGCTGTCTGCCAGTTTCCAACCCATGTAGCATATAGTTCAGAACATGCGAGAATCCTTGACTTTTACTTCCCAGGTCTATTTTACCATAGCAGTAATTTCTTCCATAAGGGCATAATACTTGGTGAAGGCAAAAGGAAAAATCATTAAGATATAAGGAATATCAGAGGTAGAAAATAATCTAAATACATGTTATTGGTGCTATGGTTTTATGCATCATCAATATGAATGTTTTTTGTTTTAAAAAAAGTAGTTCTTACCTTCCAAACTTGTTAATTTAACTTTCTCCATAGGGATGGAAAACATACCTATTCTGGCTCATGGATAACATGAATAGCTTTCATAAAAAGCCTACACAGTCTGTTTTGCATATTGTGTAGTCAGTAAAGGTCTATTGACTTACTGAAAATGGTGACAGCATCACCTATCTGCATTTTTCACTTCTTTTTGCCGTGAACACAGTAAAGGGTATTACCATAATGAAGTAATTATTGGAATAAAAAATAGAGAGTATTTATTAATCCATAAATAAAGGACAAATCCTAAAACATGAGCAAATACAGATAATTTCCAAATATGAGAGCCAAGTGCCATTGTCATGCCTGTCATTCCAAACTTGGAGTTTGTTCTGCACATAGTATGTAATGGACTGGACAAAATTAATAAATGGGGATGGCCTGGTTTTAAGGAGAGAAGCACACTACAGAGGTCTTTGCTTTTGTAATCAAATTATCGGAACTCAAAGGTAAGTGAGATAGAACATAATTTCCTTTGCTGATGAACCACAGAACATATGCTGGCCAACTAGATGTGCACAGTCACTTTCAAAACAAGGATATTTACACAGGGAGATGTTATACTTGTCTCTCTACTTGCAGTACTTGATCGTTGTGTCCACTGCAACTGCTAGCATTCTGAAAACACAAACATGAACAAGGGGCTGCTCTCTTTACCACACTTAAGCCTGAGCACAGCAGGAAACAGCAGCAACAATCTTGGCTGGTGGCCATAGCAGTGTCACTGTGCTACACTCAAGAAAGCTCATGTATCTGTCTCCTGGAAGACAGTACATATTCAGATGTATCATGAAGATCAACAACAGAGTAAATTTTCAAAATTTTGCTAATTAAAGTTACTTAGGATGGTGGCCTAAGGTAAAACACTTCACATGCCCTGAGGTGCAGGAGAGACATGTAGTTCCTCAACAGATACAACCCTGAGCTGACATGGTTTGCCAAGGTTATGGATCGAGATATGGCACTTCCCAGGTCTAATCATGTCTCCCTTATCTAATGCCTATTTACCCTGGCATTGTCTAATCTCTACAGCACTATGTCCTGGGAAGCAACATTCTGCCTTTTTTTCTGTTCCTAATTCTATAAGCAAAGATTGCAAGGGCAAATTGGTACAGAAGAATTTGACAGAATGAACTGTGCCTATAACAGTGTATCTTCTGCTCTTTGAAATATATATTGATCACACAAAATTTCAACCTGAGCTTTCACTGGAGATGCAAATCTACTAATTTATGAAAACCCCACTCTGTCTCTGCCTTGGACTCATGCTAAGATGAAAACCAACTGCCAGCAACCCAAAATTTCTTAAAGATAGAATCAAATGGCAAGCTCTGTGTGGTTTATGCAGAATACAGGCAAGTAACTGTGTCAGGGAGTGAGCTTTGTTTTTTCTGTGACTTCTATTTTGCAAGTAAAGAGCTTTCTATCCAGCCAGCCTTGAAAGCACAAACACCACCTGGAATTCCTCTAAAGGATCTCAAGCTAAACTGTAGTAGTCACCAAGACTGGAAGGGACCTTTCAGATCATCTAGTCGAACTCTGACAAGCCTCAGACATGGACAGGGAATTGAACCCTTGACACTCAGATTAGGAGTCCAATGCTCTCACAGCTCACACACACTACATACATTTTGTAAAGGGCATCATTTTCAACTGTAATTGATGCCAGCCTTAGGAGCTTGTCAGACAGGTTGCCAGTTAAGTGAAGGCTGATAACAATTTCCTCTACAGAAACATATAAATTATCTTTCCAAACTTCCAGCACAGTGGGGAAGACCCTGCATGCAACAACTGTGTACTGATAGTCCACATGCTTCAACACACTCAGCATGCCTCTCTGTACAAACATGGTAGATTGCATCCCTCTTGTGGGACAATGGCACTTCAAAAGCCACATTAATAACATTTTCACTATAGCTAATGCCCTCTATAGCTAATGCCCTCTACCTCTGGATTACAGCTAGCTGAACCAAAGCAAGCAGAATTACAATCTAGGTTTACAAAATACTGAGAGAGAAATTCTATCCAAAGACAGCTGCTTTCTAAAAGTTTACGAGACATGAATTAGTTGATGTTCTCTGCAGCTGGCCTCTGCCTTGCTGGGGATAGGGCTAGAGCAGAACAGCAGCAGTAGGCCATAATCATAGTCATAGTCATAGCTCTGCAGCAGGTCCCTACCTGGGATCTAGACAAAAATGGGGCACCCTCAATCAACTTTACTTTACCTTTATCAGCCTCATTAATGACACCTGGAAAAATGAAGCAATTCTAATAACACTGAGAAATTAAACTGCAGATAAAATTGCTGAAAATAAAATTTTATAAATCAAAACTAATATGTTCTCCAAAGATGTACCCGAGATGTAGTAAGCAGTTAATAACAATTGTAATAACAATGTACTCAACTAAACCCAATAGCTTCTCCAATCCCACCCTCTGCTATCCACAGTGCACTCAGTTTAAAAGGTTATCTCTCAAACACCTTCAGAAGTAGACATTAACTTATACCCTGTGCCCCTCCCTATACATATCCTAAATGTAATATTAGACTCTGGGGCTGTTTCTTCAGGTATTTTCACTTCTCCCTGCTTAATGTATTCTCCCAGTTCCAAAAGCTTTCAGCTTAAAAAATCTCTTCTCCTGACGAGCTGGACAGTTTTTGTGGGAAGATTCCATCACCCCTCTGAGCTATTAACAGCCACACACACAGCCTCACTTCTCTTCCCCTCTTTCCAGTCCTCACAGTGGCCCATTATGCAAAATCACACTGGTCCAAAAATGGGAGTTGAGGAAACACTGAAATAGGCTAGAAAAACTCCACTAAGGTAGGGCTCATAAGAGGATGGCTTTTTTAAGCAGTTGTGTCTCTGCTGAATAATTTCTGAAGTTCCACATTTAAATCCCCTCTCTGAGTACTGGAGCCTGCCCTATGAGGAGCTCACCAAAAATCTGGTAATGAAGGATATGATCAGTTTTCTGAGGGTGCTGTGACCTACAGGCAGGTCTGATTATATCATTTGTTTTGGGTTGAGTCTCAGGAGCTTTATAAAAGGCAGTCCTAAAAGGGAGGAGAGAGGCAAGGAGAGAGAATGGCAATAACTCATTAGCATAAGCTCTGTGTGTGTGCATTCTGCTATTTGCCACACATCTCCAAAGGATTTTCTTCAGAGCACGAAGAAACCTGTGAACTATTGGAATATTCTAAGCCTTCCCTTGAGATGTTAGTCAAGAGCTTCAGTGCAGTCACAGCTGCAACTCTCCTGACTGTCTTCGTAAAGATCCAGCTCTCAGTGCAAGCGCCATTGAATGGTAAAGTCTTTCAGCTTTCTATTTTATTGTCACTTGTAACTTAGGGCAGCTAACATATACAGAAAATCAGTATCTTTTATTTATTATATTTCCTTGACACTTTTAAAGTTGTTGGTGTGATCTCCGGATGTTTGGAATCTGTATCCTTATTTCAATTTCCCAGAATCAGCATTTGAATTAATCCAGGAAAAACAAATTCATCCTCTGATTTAGTTTGTATTGCAGACTTCTTGCATGCTCATTATGCTTTGTGTTGTGAGTTTTTTTGTTTCCCAGAGAACAAGGGAGAGACTGGCCCTTCTCAGTTATAGAAGCATCACACCTTTCCCTATGCCCTATTTTTAAACCAAAGAATGCAGTCCCTGTGAAGTATCGCAAATACTAGACAGACTTCACTCTCTTATATTTCAAAAAGTCCAATTTCAGGAAGTTGGCACTCCTCACTCTCTCTTAGGAGTTAATATTCATCCATTCAACTTGATTATTGTTAATTTTCATCCATCCAAGTTAATTACAATCCATCTACTGTGATTATAGGATATAAGGGAGAATCATCATAAAGGGCTGTGTGAGAGGAGTCACTCAGCACGTATATTCATGGGGCAAAAATCCTGAATGCTGAAGAGCAATCCAGAGCAGCTAGTTTAAGGCTTCATTTGTGTTTCAGTTGGCATAAACATGCAAAATACCAAAATTCATTACTGTTTTAAGGTTATCCTAGATTATAGAAATCCTAGTTTTGATACTTCATACAATTTTAATGGGCAGTAAGAGAATGAGCAGAGAGTAGCTATTAGTTAAACCTATTTTCCTTCGACTCCTGCTCAGGCAAGGATATGGAGATTTCTAAAATCTTTTGCCAGTCAGTTACCATCATGCAAGTTCTACCTAAAGAACATGCTGAACAGGAAACACAAGCACCCCATAAAAACCACAGTAAAAGATACTCTCTTGCAGAGAGAAAGGGAGAGGAGAATGAGGTTTATTATCTTGAAATCTGAGTGCATGAATTCTTCTACAAAGGAACAATCCAGGGTTATTGCACAGATCTCATTTTGAAAATTCCAGTGTAAAAGATGAAGATGTGCTAGTCCAAATGAACTGGAAGAAGAGAGCTTGGTGTTCCCAGAACACATCAAGTCAAAAGGGATAAGTGCTGTTGTGCACATCCCTACAAATATCCTAAACATCTCATGTAACATTCTTTAAAGAAGAGCTTTATCTGTGACTATGCCTCAGAGTACAAGAATTGTAGCCAGGACTCATCTGCTGAGCACTCGTGCATGTAAGGATAAATCCTTGTCCACATGCATCCACATGCAGGCACACAGGGTGTTTGCAAGACTTGTAATTAATTTAGGACTGTTTTCTAAGCAGAAATAAAATTACACCTGTGGAGAGTAAAGATATGCCTGATAACCAAAACTGTTCATGTCTGCCTGCAATTACACAGCAAACCAAATGGTTGTAAGGAGGTTTCAGGACAAAAAAAAAATCAAAAACATCTAAAACAAGCATGCAACAAGCTTGCAACAAGAGACATTGTCCCAAGTTCAGTTCCTTAAGTGATGGATGAATACTGATGAACAATTTAAAACTTGCTCACCCTCCCAAGGAGTCTCCAAGTTATAAGTGTCCATCTCTTCCTACTTGTTTCAGTTGTCAAATCCCAAAGCCACTGTGGAGAAATGACTGTCCATCATTCCTCAGTGTAGCAACAGGCAATTCACTGATGTTTTCCAGACTCCTCAACTAGACTTCAGGGGGTTCATTATAGCTATAATCCCATTTATACTCCTTAGTTTCCTAACAAGAAAAAAGTCAAAGATGGATCTATAAACAGAGTCTGGAGCTATTCCAAAAAAAAAAACCCAACAACTCAATCCTAACCAAAACATGACAAAAGTTTCACTCTAGAGTTTAAGTGACCACAAGAAAGACAAGGTCCATGGACAAGACCACTGGGATAATTATAATTTGGGTGAAAAGAATTCATAATGTTTGGAAGTGTCTATTTTGCTAAACATCTGGGAATAGAATGATGGAAAAAAAGTATTGTACAATTTAGTATATGAATTTAAGAGAAAATTTGTTTCTTTACAGAGTCATATCAGTATTGAAAATTCACAGTAATATTTTGTTTATCTTTAAACAGGGTCAAAATGGTCTTACACTGGTAAGTACTAACTAGTTAGTACATACAGAGTGTGGCTTTGTTCTGTATTTTAAGGACACCATGCCAAATGTATCTTGGTGAGAACTTACTGGGTTCATTGTATTTACCCAGGTTTGGATCTGGATCATTGTCCTGAATTCATGCATCATGTTTTGTGTCTGACTGAGTAAAGTCAGTTATTTGGTTCTAAATCACCTTGCAGAACGACAGCAGTTTCAGCAGACTGAGACTGGCCCTACAGCTGCTGAAGTTTCCCAAAAATTTTTCTTTCCTCATCACTCACTATCACATTTCAGCCTAGCTCTGCAAAGGGCATATCTCTCCTTACTCACGTGGCTCTTAATTTTTAAGTAGAATCAGAGTTCAGCAAGTCACCTCCAGTCATTTTACTGGAGATTTGGTTCCCTGAAAATCCCACCACTGACAAGGTAGAATAAATTAATAAGGAAATTGAGCTGTTGGAGCAGGTCCAGAGGAGGGCCACAAAGATGATGAGAGGGCTGGAACACCTTCCTATGAGGACAGGCTGAAGGAGTTGGGGTTATTCAGCCTGGAAAAGAGAAGGCTCAGGGGGGACCTCACAGTATCTTCTCAATACTTGAAGGGGGCTACAGAAAGGCTGGGGTAGGGCTTTTTAATAGGTTAGCAGGACTAGGAGTAATGGATACAAATTGGAAAAAAGGAGATTTATGCTGGAGATAAGAAAGAAGTTCTTTCCTGTGAGGGTGGTGAGACACTGGATCAGGTTACCCAGAGGGGTTGTGGATGCCCCCTCAATCCTTGGAGGTGTTTAAGGCCAGGCTGGATGAGGCATTGAGCAGCCTGGTCTAGTGGGAGGTGTCTATGGCAGGGGCGTTGGAACTAGATGATATTTAAGGTCCCTACCAACCCAAACCATTCTATGACTCATTCTATGGTTCTACGAAATGATATTCAGGAAAAATGGTGTTATTTTGAGCACTAGTTCTTCAAGTCAGCTACTAACCCAGAAGGATCTGATGGTTGCTCAGCAAGAATTACCTGGAGAATTTTTTTTAATTGATCAAATCTTCTGGACAGTTTTTTCCTCATTCAGAATACTGTTCTGTATGCCCACGGACAGGCAAGCAGTTCTTAAGCCTCTGGTACTGCTCCAAGACAACAAAAAGAACCTCTGAGACTGAACTTGCTGCTAAGAACTGCTCCCTTTGGCTGTGCTCCAGCTTACCTGACTTGCTTCACATAAGCAAAAGGAAAACTGTGAGCTTCATGCAGATAGGTATTAATCTAATGCCAGTATGTGTACATATACCCGACATTCTTATTACAATTAGAAAAAAAACCAGCTTGTCACAGTTTGAATAACAGAGATGTAGCTTTCCCACCTTGACAGCAGTCATGGGATGAGCCTAACCCTGCTGGGTAGCAAGGAAAGCCATCAAAGTAGAAGTTCTACCCACCTTCCTAGGGGGAATGCCTGTTTAAGTTAGTTAATTCTCCCTTTCTAGGAATTCAGATAATATTGTTTATTTCAGAATGTTATTCTCCGTGCTCAACTTCATCAATTCATCTTAAGTGCTTCCATCCTGCAGTCTGATGGAGAATAGAGCGTTCACAAAACAGAATCTTATTTTTTTCCTTCAGCTTCTGATTTTCATATAAATCTAGAAAAAACATATAAAACCAGGCACTTCAAGTAAGTGAAGTGGCGATTGAACTTGTACAACTTTTCATATACTTGATAAAAAGAGAGGTAGAACACTGATCTGCCCAGAGAAAAAAGGCAATTAGAGAGATTGCAGACAGCCAGGAAAGAGCCTTCCCATACTCTTCTAATGAACCTGGTTCCTTACAGCAGCCTACAACTTCCACCATTTACCTTCCTCTCTGTAACGCATTGCAGTGCCTCTCACTAAAATTAAGCCAACAGGAAGGAAAAGGAAGTCAAGACAGTGCAGAATGATGTCAAGAAGAGGGTCAAGGTACAAGATTAAGGGTGGAGGAGAAATCCGGGTGTACATTGTCACTGAGAGTTCTATTTGCTCATGTGTCAATGTGTAAAACTGAATGTTGATACAGCATTAGCAACATAGGGAATGGTGGTGAAGCAAGATGACACTGCATCTGATTAGGTTTTATCTTTTCAGTGCAAGCCTACCAAAGAAAGGAGCATTTGGCTTGGTTGTAATGGAAACTGCTGCATAAGATACAATAAATATGAGGGATAAACCTCACCTCTATCTGCCTCTTCTTTAGCCAAACTGCAGCAATACTATTTATTCTTCCTGATTTTCCTACTCGTGTACATAGGCCAAGAAAAAGTGCCTGGAAGAAACAACATAGGCCTGCACGCTCTCAGCTCCCTCTGACACAGACTTGCTTTGTGTCACTTGATGAGATGCTTCACCCACCTTCTGTGAAACGCACAGAGTAGATGCAACATATGATAAGAAAAGTTGTTTCAGTTAGAGAACTAAAAGAATTGTTTGGAAGTCTTATAGTTCAGGACAATGCATTCATGCAGCTTTTGGCCAGAGGTCCTCTGCCCCAGAAGAGGACTGGAGAACTGGGCTCCACTTCTTTGCATTCTGGTTTTCTGTTCCTGTAACATGAGAGGGCTGGAATGAAATCAGAGGACCAGAATCACTCCTCAAGAGTGGACAAGCAGTTACAATGGAGAGAACTAGTTTAACAAGTTTTAAAGCAATAGGGCAAACAAAATTATTAACATGTGTTAGCATGTGAAGAGACACAAGAAGGCTGCTAACAGACATCAGGCTAATTGAACTTACAAACTCTTCAGCTTTACTGTTGCCAAATACTCCAGTTCAGTGAGGTGCTGAGAACCTGTGCTAAGACCTGCCCACTTCCCTATAGGAAATGCTAGCTTTAGTTAACACACTAGAACATGCCCAAAATTTCTCATACAGCACTTGAACAGAGTAGCAGGGACAGAGAAAGCCCTTGGCAATCTCTATCTCAAAAGCTCCTCTATGGATATGTATGAGTACATAGACTCCTATAACTAAGCTCTGCATCTGCTCTGGGCAAAACTTAAACCACAGAGTCATCATGTTACTGTGGCAGGGAGCCTGGACTCTCAACTTGCACTGCTAACTTAAACCTGGGCCAACGGCAACCACACTGCTCCCAGCTGGCTGAAAACAGGGCAGAGGCTCTGCCTGGCTGTAAAAACATGAGAGACAATCCCTCTGATTCTGACCTAATGCATCTTACATTACTTTACTTCAGAACCTGGATGCTCTCTGAGAAGCTCAAGCAATGTGAATATTAATTAATCAGAGCAGAAGTCTGCTGGTAACACTGGTGCCTCACAGGCCTGTTTTCTTCTTTTTTTTAAGCCAGCCAATATACACATCACTATTGTTCCTAGAGGAACATCCTTCCTGCATCACACAGCAGAGCCAGGGCTGTAGGGCTGGCTGAAAGCATGGAAAGCTGTAAGCTGTCAAAGGAGATGATTAAAAAGGCAGATCCAGGGTATTTTGCTCAGCTGCTCTGGAGCAGCAAGACTATTCAAAGAATTATTACAACTTTTTTGTTGTTTTTTAAACAGCCATCTCTTATAAAAGAGTCACGAGGGCATGGTCCAGCTCAGGTTTATTTACAGCACAGTAGGGGAATGTGGTCCTAGAAACTCGTGTCAAATAAGGGAGTCTCCAAACTGGATTTGAGCAACTTGAGTTTGCATTTCCTGCAGCAAGGGTTGTTCATGGCTGCATTGGGAACAGGAGAGGTCCTGTCTTGACCCATATCAACAGCCCCAAAACTTAATTTGCTCATTCCAGCAGCTGAATATAAGTATGTATGGATAGGTCAGGTCCATGGCACAGTTACTACACTGATGACACAGTCCTGACAGGGTCCTTCCAGCAGCAAACATCATCTGATATGCCTGGGTTTTTCCCCTTTGTCACAAATGCTGTCACAATAGAAGGAAATTATGAGGATATTTTGAAAATACTTCTTATGCTAACACCTTCTGGAACCTGTGGTTCCACAAGCAGATGTGATACATCCACATACTACTCTTTACAGACAGAACCATTGTAACCACAATGTGATCTCCCCAGAGTTTATCTGAATGTGCTGGCACAGAGAAAGGAAAATCAGGTTCACAATCAATCATTCACTCCCAACAGTTAGAGAGAAATGCCCTCCAGCTGTGTGGTTTATCTGCCATGGAAATCTCAATTTCACACATGCAAACCCAAGCTGCAGTGAGCTCAGCTCTTTGAGGCAGCAGTTTTGAAGCACTGAAATTGGCAAAACTTCTAGAAAAACTGGGTTTGTATCCAAAAAGGATTTTAGTTTGGTTTGGTTGGCCATTTTTAGTTGAGCAGGAGTGAGAAACAAGCAAAAACTGCTATAGCTTAGAGGGCAGTGATTTAAAATTACTCAAGTCTTCTTAGAATAAAGGCTTCTAACCCTTTTTCTGACACTGCTGCAGTCTTTGCTCCCTGGAAGTGTTAAATTTCATTGTCATCTTGCACAACAAGTTTCAACCTCAAGCAACTATCACTTCTTGATATATATTTTCCTGGAAAATATTGTTGAGTATGTTTATCCCTGAGCATTAATTTATGCTCTTCTAGAAGGATCTGTTATTTGCCAAAAAGTATGTAGAGGGCAGTGAAGCAGTCTTCTATTATGTCAGCATAACACTTAATAGCTTTCAAGAAGGATTTTCAATAACTCTAAGGTACCGCCATGAAAACCCAAGAGGAGAGCAATTAGTGTTGTTGACAGTTAACTGTAGTCAAAGATTTAAGCTACAGCAACATCAAGGCCTTTTTATAGTGAAAGGCACAGATTTAGCCTGAGGATCCTGACAATATCATATAATCACCTGTGTCTCAACCTTCAGGAGCTCGAGGAAGTGAGGCCATTACATAACTTTGTGCAGCAGAGTTGAACTTGCCAATTCTGTCACATGCACTATTTCTAAGTCAGATGCACCACCACCACCATCCACAACCTTGGAAACTGTCTTTCACAGTGAGCTTCCAATTTTTTATTTTTTTTTTTTCCTTCAGAAAAGCTCTGAACTTGCTTTGCCACTGGTTACCCAATCTGACATTAGATTCTGGAATTCACGGTTCATGGAAGATGATAACATACTGGGGAAACTTCAAAGAAGTCACAAGGAATATTACAGGTTTAGAAAAGAATCATTCTAACCAAAGACTTGGGGAACTCAATCTATTTAGTTTAAGAAAAGAGAGAAACAATGTCCACTATGTTAAAAGTACTTCAGTGAGGAACAAATGTGTACTAACAGGAGGATCTTCAATTTCTAGGCAAAGCAATCACTATCTAAACAAAGTCCAACCTAGACAAACTTACAAGGTTTAATAATTACTTGGCAAGCCACCAAGGATAGTAATTATCCACTGGGCACTCATGAAGTATCTTTTATCTGGAATGCTTAGAGTAGGTGTTGTCTCCCTTCTGAAGGATATGGCCTCCTTGAAGTAGAAAATGATCCAGGGATGCACAGATTAGGCTGCGTGATCCTATAAGACCTTCCTACCCTAGAAAGAATCATGATGAAACTTCAGAGTCAAGGAGAGACACATGTTGTAAGTACTTCTTTTGTTATTAAAATCTGAATGGACTCAGCTTCCAGCTTCTGAACAGCTGCTAGTTATTCATGTGTAATTAAATCAAAAGCACAATTAAAAAGCCCTTGATATTACCTATTCTTTGTAGATCCTGCCTACAGCAAAAAAACTGTGATGAAGAAAAGTTGCACCTGAGTTTAAGCAAGTTATTGCAAGTCAAATGATGACAATGCCTTCCATTTCCACAAGTCAGCTTTTCACCGTGGTCTATGCAATTCTGCCACATAGAGCCAGGCAGTTTGTACTGGCTTTCAGTGTACTGAAAAGTATGGAAACTTGAAAGTAATTTCTTTCAGCAGTTCTCTCCAGAAGGATGGAAAGGTTGCATTACTATGCATATGCCAGTTGCTTCTATAAGAAAAAGTAATTCAAATAATCTTAATACTGTCACAGATTCAAAATCGTCATGCCTGTGGGCTCTGCAGAGAGACAATCCCACTAGGAGAAGGTTAGAGGTGCTTTGGTTGGCTGTGGTGCTGCTGCTGCCTGCGGGCCTCACCTGGTGAGCTTCCTGTCCTACAGCTCCCCAAAAACCTAACATCAGCAACAGCTGAGGTTGTCAAAAAACAGATGGGGAGCAAAGTGTCTGTGTGAGATTTTTGTTGGCCTTTAGCTCTTTTCTGTCTAATGGCACACTGGAAAGATAAAGTTTAAAAAAAAATCCTGAAAATTTCAGAAAAGGTTTCTTTTCCAAATTTTGGCTGCAGACTGAAACGGGGGAGTTTTTATATTAATTGAGTAGTTAAGATTTGACAAATATGTGTCTCTGTTAATTTACGCAGGTGCCGACGGAGAGAAAGCCTGGCCAAAGAAATACCCCTTTTGTGGAGGAGTATTCCAGTCACCAATAGATTTTCACAAAGACATTCTCCACTATGATTCAAATCTCTTGCCTCTAGAATTCATAGGTTATAACGTGTCCTCTGCTGATCAGTTTAC
Organism: Turnix velox; assembly: GCA_013400935.1. Lineage (NCBI taxonomy): Eukaryota > Metazoa > Chordata > Aves > Charadriiformes > Turnicidae > Turnix > Turnix velox. Next base: position 63,296 of record VZTY01023290.1, on the reverse strand, counting down.
ATTGACCAATAATGGTCATTCAGGTAAGGGAGCTCAATGACAGAAAGGAAGTGTGAAGGGAAGAGGTTCTGGAGCTCGTGATTTTTTTATTTAATGGAGTGAACTACTTTAATTATCAGATGAAATTAAGCTGTGTTGCTGAAGCCTTCACAGCAGAATACCTACACCTAGAGAACAGGCTAGAGACAGTATGGATTCAAAGCAAGTCAAATTAACTGTGTTTTTTAAATAAACTCTTGGCAGGTCAAAATAAATTCCTTAGCTTTTCTTATTACTTTGTCTCTGAAACAGAAACAGACTTCGTGATTCTGTTAAAGAGAGAAAAAGTGATAAAATATGAGTCTTTAACATTCCAATCTAATCAAAGCAGCTCAAGTGAATTAAATGGGGGTGTGTGGTTTTTTTATTTTTAAAAAGGTAGGAGCACCATTCTGTTCTGGAGATAGAAACCTCTTTAATGTAAGGTAAGTCAGGTAGATAGACAGAAAAAAAATTAGAAATAGCATACAGACAAGGTCTCTACTGTAGTACTAAATCAAAGTGTCAGTAGTGAGTAAAAATAGAGAAGCTGCAGTCTCATAAAGGTCTATGACAGTGACACAATGTCCAGTGCCAGTAAGCTGGTCTTACCATTTCTGTTCCTTTCTGAAACAAGAACAGTTCCAGGGCCCTCTTTCCTCCCAGAAAGCAAGGAACATGTGATCCACTCTAGAAACCCCACTCAGACACAAACCTTAATTGCTCTGAGTAATGAAAAAATAGCCTTTAGAGTTATCATTCTGCCATCTGCGGCTATCTTCTCTTATGGCTAGAGAGGAAGTCAGTAGTATGCTTAGTATTATGGTGTAAGTCATACCAAAGTATAATTAACGTGCTTCATCAGCCAGCTAATCCAGATGCAATTACCTACTTCAGACAAACTGAAAAAAGTAGAGCTTAAAAAAGCTTTGTTATTAATAGCATAAAAATTCATAGGTTTGTAGCCATTTCTTTGTAAAGGTTTTCAGCCTTGTTTCTCCTGCTAAACATGTCTGTGATCCTCCAGAAACAAACTTTATTCAAGCTGGAAAATTTCAAAGATATTGATCTGCACTTTACATAAAACATCACTTCATGAAGTGCCAAATTTCCCAAGTGAACAATTTGGATTCTGCTGCATTTACAATTACTGTAATTTCTACACAAAATAAATAACCCAGCCTGTCTGCCATGCAGGAGAGCATGAGTGAGTAAGAGGGAGAGTTATGCTTGCAAAAGTCTCCCGCCAGCACATCAAGAGAGGAAATGTTAGTTCTTAAGGGCTGTGATTATCTTGGTGTTTGACATCAATGCTGTGTGTTTCTGGGAGAACAGGAAGGTTACATGGTTTTGCCATATGCTCCTAAAAGGAGATTAAGAGGCAGAGGGAGTTCAACAAGACAAGAGTTTAAATGTGCGATGAGAAATAAGAATTTGTTAAGCCAGTTTCAAACATTATCATTATAAGGGGACTGAAAAAATGCACACATGCCTAAGTTTTGATTTGACATGTCAGTAACTCACTTCAATAAGAATGATGTAATTTTGCATTTTTCAGGGAGAATAAAATATTCCCATTAGCAACAATTCTCACATTCCTTTCCTTTAGACTAAGAAAACAGAAAAAGGAATACTTTCTAAATACTCCTGAATTGCCTACAAAGAGTTAAAGACAACTAAATTATTCAGGCTAGATATAAGAAAGAAGTTCTTTACAGTGAGAATAATGAAACACTGGAACAGGTTGCCCAGAGAGGTTGTGGATGCCCCTCTCTGGAGGTGTTAAAGGCCAGGCTGAACAAGGCACCAAGCAGCCTGATGTAGTGGAAGGTCCTGCCTATGGCAGGGGTTTTGGAACTAGATGTTCTTTAAGGTCCCTTCCAACCCAAACTATTATCTCCCACCACAGACTGAAATGGATTTGAGTTAAAAATATGCTTTGTTCATGCTCCATACATAATAGACACAGGGGTTTTATTTGCTCTCTGCTTGAAAGCTGTGGTATCATTTGCTCCCATCTGTTTGTTCTGATTACAGTGAAAATGCATCTATCACCTACCATGTGCATCAGAAACCTCCCGTTTGAATACACAGCATCTCAACTTCACCTGCACTGGGGAAACAGGAACAAGTCAGAAGGCTCAGAGCACACAGTCAGTGGGAAGCACTTTGCAGCAGAGGTATGACAGGTTCAGATAGGGGCCAGCAGATCAAGAGAGGTGACTCTGCCTCTCTACTCTGCTCTCATGAGACCTCACCTGGAGTACTGCATCTAGCTCTGGAGCCCTCAGCCCAAAAAGGACATGGACCCGTTGAATAGGGTCCAGAGGAGAGCCACAAAGATGATCAGGGGGCCTGGAACACATCTGCTATGAGGAAAAGCTGAGAGATTTGAGGCTGTTCAGCCTGGAGAAGGCTGCAGGGAGACTTTACAGTGTCCTCCCAGTGCCTGAAGGAGCTATAGAAATACTGGAGAGGGGCTGTTTGCAAGGGCATAGAGTCAAAGGACAAGGGGAAATGGTTTGAAACTAGAGCAGGACAGAGTTAGACTAGACATCAGGAAAAACTTAGGTTCCAAACTCAGGCCTGGAACTGGGTCACTTGAGTAATTTAAAGTAAATTATTAAATATTTGACACCTTAATTCTTCTCTGTAAATCAGGTTTATCTTTTAACTGCAAGACATTGCTTCTCTGTTTACCTTTGCTCACCTCCTTCAATCCAGAGAAGGAGGTGATTTGTTATCTTTTCTAATCCTAAAGGAATGGATTTGGGAATGGATTTTGAAAAGCAGTACCAATAGGATGTTTCCTCCCAAATTATTAAAATATAAATTGGTCAGATTAATTTGTTTGCACAACTGCATTTTAGGAATCCATTTCTTCTCTAGTTACATTTAACACTGATTTAGCACTCTTATTGATGGGAGATCCCCAAGAGTACTAAGATGTTAGCTTTTCATGAAAATTTAAAAGAGCTTCAGTCAAGACGTCTTGAAGCTAAAGTGATAAATCCTCTTTTCTCTCATGCTATAGCAGGGCTGAGGGTTCTGGGACTTATTGTTTTTCTCTAAAAAGATTTACCACTACACCCAGAAATCACTGAAGGTTCCCATTGTATTGCCTCAGGGTGAGGTGGCTGCACTGCTGTTTTTTAGCTGTGAAGCAGAAATGTCAGAGTGCCACAGACATTACCATAACAGATTATCTCCTTCTTTGTAGCTGCATATCGTGCATTATAACTCTGAGAAATACCCAGACATAACAGCAGCAATGGACAAAGCAGATGGACTGGCAGTTTTGGCTGTTCTTCTAGAGGTAAGATGCTGGGCCCTTTTTTTTTTTGTTGTTTAGAATATACTCTCAATCACTTAAGTCATCAGAGATATTTAAAGTACAAAATTACTAGATTAATTAATGATGGTGTGGCTGAATAAGAACTCTTTCTTATCTCTTTCACTGAAAAATGGCCAGATTTTCAGCAGCAACTACACAACCAGGAAAAGAAAATTGAGACAGGTGTAATTCTGAGTATTTCCTCATTATTTTTCAGCAAATTAACTTAATCTATGCTTAATACATGTTTGTTTTACAAACTATTAGAAGAATTTAGCAAACAACAGACAACAGTGAATTTCAAGCTCACTCTCTCAAAACTGCCTATTGTACTATGAAGCAGCCTCAGCAGTGCAGAGAGACACAGGCCAACACAGCCCTGGCTTAGGCCACTGTATGTAATTACGATTTGACCACAGGCTTCAGGTCACAAACTTCTCAGATTCTTTGAATCACAGGCTACAGTAAACAAGTAAATTCATTGCCTTTTTAAGATGACAGGATAGCTTTCCAATTTTCCCCTCTAAAGTCCCACATACAAGCAATTAAAGATAATGATATGCAAGAAAAATTCTTAGAACTTCTACAAATACAATTTTCCTTTTTCTTGAGGATTAGAAGTCAATAAAAGAACTATCAAGAAGATTTTTAAATGTGGTGATTTTCTGCAGCAGAAAAAAAACCCTGAAAACACAGATTTTCATATTTCCATCACAAAAGACAGAATGTTCCAGTTAACAGGCAAAGGTTTAATTCTTGTTATTATTGAAACTCATTTCCTAGCAGCTCTCAGACCATGACAATAATTTTGTGTTAAATTTCAGTTCATTTGGATGTTGCAGCTGTGAGAAGTGTCAAAATATTGTATATTATGCTAGGGAATAATAGTGGGATTCTGGTTATTTCTAAGCAATGGTTTTTAAAATTCAAATAAGGGAACAATGAATATTAGGTCTTTGAAAAACTTTCAGACAGCTGGTGACTTTTGCAGTTGAGCTAAAGACACCGACTTACTACACCTGGTGGTCAGAGGAGTTACTAAGCACCATCTCTAAAGAATTCATTAAAAAGTCATTGATTGTTAAACTGAAAAGCTGCTGTTAGCAGTTGAAAAACATGGTCTTGTTTGATAGCTGAGTTACAGCCCTGGGCTGACAGCTGAGCTGCAGCCCTTGCCAGCAGGCCAATAGTGTCATTCTTTATCTTCAAGGACTTTGAGGAGCAGCAGACTGAAAAATGTCTGTGGGTGGAAAAATGTGGCTTTGAGTAGAAACCAGTGGATGATATGAGAAGCTTGTCAGTTGAGAACTTATGCCTGCAATGTTCTCGGAAGAACTGGTTTCTCTTCATTTGCACAGCATGTTGAACAGGCAAGGGCCATGGGGCTTTTGAAGAGCACACAGGAGTTCTACACTGCAGTTGTTAACATAGAATTATGACAAAGCAGCTCTAGTAGCTCTGGAGCAAGTAAGAGCATCATTGCAATTCTGAGGACAGTGTTAATGTTTTGAGTAACAAGAGTACTTGGATTGTTCTAGTATATGACTGTCTGGACAGTGGAGGCATTTACCTTATGACAGAAGCCATCAGATACTGCTATGTGCAGGAGCAAAGACTCATACTCAAACTGCAGTGATTTCCGCAGCTGTTAATTATCTGCTCCTTACAGATTGGGCCCTTCAGTCCATCCTATGAAAAGATCTTCAAGCACTTCCAGAATGTGAAATACAAGGGTGAGTGGCTATAAGCCTATAATTGGATTGGGGACGGCTAAGAGTATTAAATGTCACCCTGTGAGAGACTGAACTGGATGAAAAAACAGCACAGAAAACCCAGGCAAACTTGTCACTGACTGTGAAAGACTTACAAAAGCCGTTTTGCTGGGAAGACCACAGGGCTAGCAAGCATTAAATGTTTCTGATTGGGCCTTACTTCTTGAACATGATGTTTTTTGCTAAATAGGGACACGGGTTTATCTTACACATTCTGATTCAGTAAGACAAGATTTGTAGACAGGAAACCTAAAATGCTGTATTCCTTGTTGAACTCAGATCATATCTGTTAAAATATATTTTTCTTTTCCTAGCGATATGACTAAAAGCATCCTACTTAATGAAAAGCAAATTCACTTCACCAATAAGCTACCCATGTAAGTAATCACACAGCATTTAACGTGAATCCCCTATTTTAGATCAGATGGCCCTGGTACCTGGTTTCAATGTTGGAGAACTGCTTCCTGACAGACTGGATGAGTATTACCGCTATGAAGGATCCCTGACAACTCCTCCTTGCTACCCCAGTGTCCTCTGGACAGTTTTTCGACATCCTGTTAAAATTTCCCAAGAGCAGGCAAGTTTAAATAATGCTCCTGTTTTCCTGAGTGATGTCTGCTAAAGAACAGCAAATACATACACTCTTTTCCCTGATTTCTCTTATGTCCTTGTACAATTGAAAGACGGCCATTGCTAAAATCCTTTAAGTGGAAAGAATAGCAAAGGACTGACACAAATCAATATCCTATTCTGTTTGTGGTCAGCACATTTTCAGTCGAATAAATGAAGGACAGACAGACACAAGGATGATCAGGGTGTGAAGCACCTCCCCTGTGAGGAGGACAGGCTGAGAAAGTTGGAGCTGGAGTAGAGAAGGTTCCAGGGAGACCTCACAGCGGTGTTCCAGTACCTGTAGGGGCTACAACAAAGCTAGGGAGGGGCTGTTTGCAAGGGCATGGAGCAACAAGACAAGAGACAATGGTTTTAAACTAGAACAGGGCAGGTTTAGAATAGAAGACATTCTTCACCATGAGGGTGGTGAGGCACTGGAACAGGTTGCCCAGGGAGGTGGTGGAGGCCCCATCCCTTGAGACATTCAAAGCCAGGCTTGCTGAGGCTCTGAGCCACCTGATCTAGCAGGCTGTCCCTGCTCACTGCAGGGGGTTGGACTAGATGGCCTTTGAAGATCTCTTCTAACTTTATGATCCTATGAACTGAATAGCAGTTGGTGCAGCATCAGCCTGAAAACAGTCAGATGAGATTAAATTCTGTTTTCACTGTGTATTTACTCCATGCTTTGAGTCTTGCCATTAGTCACTCCAAGATCATCTGTTCAGGATTCATGTCTGAATTCTCATCACAAAGCCTATGACAGGCTGGGTAGATGTTAAGTTACTGAAAAGCATGTGATGTGTTACTTGTCAATCTTGAATCCAACTTATGAGTTTTGTGCTCACCTATCTAATTTTTTTAGCTCTTAGCTAGCCACTTACACAGACAATAAACTCCCAATCACTATCTCCTGATTCATCAAACATTAAACACCAGAGAAAAATGTTACCAAAATCTCCAATCAAATTTCTGCCTGCTACTTGTTATGGAAGTCCATTCTTAACTTTGTCCACTCTGACAGTTTGTGTCTTTACCAAAGTAGAGAGTTCACTATAAAGCAGTTTTTAGTCCTGCTTAGGAGTTGATCTGTGCAAAAGGGAGAACGTGCTGTAAAGGGCCACCATGTAGCATTATTTGCAGATAACTACTAAGCAAGATTAATTTTGCCAGCATGTAAACAAAATACATGTAAGGGTTTGGAGATGTCACATGTTTACACATTATTCTGACCACAGCAACGTAAGACTTAGCTGTTGCTTAATCACTTAACTCTTCCCTTTGATTTCTAAGACATGACCCCAGTGATCGTACCCTGGCATTGCTTTCCTGCTTTCTGGGAGCTGAACTGGGTGCTTCCCTTTACAGTTACTGGCACTGGAAACAGCCATGTACTGCACAGAGAGTGATGACCCAGAACCCCTGGAAATGGTTGACAACTTCCGGAATGTACAGGAATTTCGTGAAAGACTGGTTTTTACCTCCTTCCGTGAAGGTGAGCTGTATGTTTGCCTCTATGCAACAAAATACTAAACAGTGATTTGCATAAACTTGAAAGTCCTGTTGCACTGCACAACTGCAAAAGCACTGAACTCTCACTTTCCCACAGCTCACTTTGTTCCATTTCCTTCTCTTACTCCATTGTTGCAACTGAATGAGAATCATTTATTCAAAGAGTCTAAAAGAAGTCAATTTCGTTGAGTATCAGACAAGCCTTGTAACCCTTCTGATCAAAGGCAAGGAGATAAAAGAAGGAAGACTTGTTTAGCCCTGTCATGCTTAACAGAAGTATTAGCTGATCCTCCAAGCACTAAACAGTTATCTACAGCTGAGCTGCTTCAGCCAGCACAAAGTGCTTGAGCTGGCCTTGTATCACCAGTGACGTTTGCTGGTCCTTAGCATTATCAGGGCAGGTTTTCACAGACCACACATTGAAAGGGAATCACAACTTTGCCTTTTAGGAAAACTATTTGGGGGGAATTCAATGAGGTTCTTGAGGAATTTAAACTTGACATATAAACATAATTTGTAACACTGTGCTGTATGTTCCAGTGCTACAAATAAAAAAAATTTACTGTCTTAAGAGGAAAAAACTGATTTGAAAGCTTAATTATACTGCATTACACAATGGCAATGCATAGATTTTGGAGGAGGAGTGAGGCTGCACAAAAACCTGTATGTGTGGTGAGCAGTTTAGCTGTGCCCCACAGTAAGGCATTTGAGTATATTGTTTATGCTAAATGTATTGTTCCAATTGCTGTGTTGCCTTGCAAACAGCCACTTTGAAGCAGTTGTGAAGCTGTCATATACACTGAAGGCAAATTAATCTAGGCAAACCCCTATCTTATTTGAAACTGAGATTAAAAGGTTTTTGAAAGAAAAATCGGACTTCCCTAAAAAGACTGTCCAAGCAGAAAACTTTAAAAATAACAAAAGACATTAACACATGATTTCAACTTTGCCCGTTAATTTCTTCAGTGTGTAGGTGAAAGAATGGAAAACACAGGAATTGTCTGCATTGGGAAATTTTACACAATGGCCATTGCAGGGACCAGCTCTCCCTGTGGCAGACTGCAGTGGCTGTTCTTCCCAATCCCCTCTGCAGACAGTCCTTTCACACTGTATCTTCTCTAATATAAAGTTATAAAGAAGAAAAGTGAAAATTCAAGATCAGCCAAAACATTTCTGTTTTAGATTTGGCATCAAATGCTGGCTGGTCACTTTGTCAGATTGGCTCCATGAAAACTCCCAGCCAGAGCAGCAAGAGCATCAGCAGCATTTGGCCGTTATTTGAAGCAAATCTCCATCTTTGAGATAAAAGCGAGAGACAATCTCAGAAATCATTCTGTGGCTGGGGACCATTTCAGTTCTCATGGAAACATTTTAAAAAATCTTTCTAAAGCTTCTCTTCAGAGGAACATAATTCTACCACAAAGTTTCTTTTGAGTGCATTCTCTGGAATTATTGAGCAAAACTTCGCAATTATTTAACTAAGTTTGTTGGATATAATGGTTGTAGAACAATTCATCAATTTAATTTCATTTTCAAATGAGAATTACACTAGTCTTTCTCTTGTTGCTAGATTCTTACCAAAATATATAAGAAAATTACAAGTTTACTAAATCATCAACAATCCTAAATAGCCCCGTGATTAATACAGAAACTAGTATTAGCTGTGCAAACAATATTTTGAGTAAACTAGAAGATGGCTAAATAGAGAAAAAGGAAAGTAGATGAGTGTGTTGGCCCATTCCTGCTTTTCTTAGTTGGCCAACTAGAAGTATTCCTGTCCGCTGTAGCATTCTTATGAACAAAAAGAAGCTTAAAACTTTCTTCCTAAACTTCCAAACCAGCTCCCAGTTACGGAAATAGCTGGGTCTAGAATGGCTATTTTAGTAATTGCCTTTAAATCTCTGCTCAAGCTAGATTAATAAACAGCAGAATCAGGATTTGCAACATAGCTGACAGGTTTCAGAGACTGTAAGGCTTCCTCTGCAAGGTCTTTCTAAAATCCACGCAAAATCAATCTGCCACTGCAGAAACATTCGCTGAATAGTAGTTCTGGTGTGAGCAACTACCCTATGTTTAAGACCAGTTTATCCTGGAATTCCAGAGATCCAACTTTTTCTACCCTCTCAGCTTGTCAATATTCATTATGGACATGACAAAGATATGTTGCTGATTTCTAACCACATCTATGATTTCCTGAGTCAGGCTGGTCAATCAGAAATGAGAAATTCAGTTTTCCACTCGTTTCTCTAGGTGACCTTTCAGCACCTGACTACCTTCCCTCTGTAAAATCACATTTAATACTTAAAATGTAGAGAGCTATGATCCCAGTAACTGAATCCATGATCCCAGTAACTAAAAATCAGATGCTATGGTTTTCATCCTGGAACCTCTAAATGCTTCACAGAAATAGTGTAAGCATTATTCTTTCCATCTATGGGGAGAAATTTGACCCAGATGTGACTTTCTCAAAAATGTTGCTGTGAAACAGTGCCAAACCCCAAAAGAACATTTGGCTCTCCTTCTGCTAAGCCACATTATTTGGCTCCCATGCAGGGGTGACACCAGCTATTAAAGCATTTTCAATGTATCTTTAAAGTTGGCGTGATTTAGCAGAGCTGAGTTGTATGGGTTATTGCCCATCCTGCTGTTCTCACCCAAGAACTGGTCTCTATGGCTACAAAAGGCATTGCTCAGTGCTGCTTTAACAGAAACCCCATTCAGTCTAAGTACATTTAATTACAAAAGCTCATTGACTCCATCAGTGAACCACAGAAAAATGTTCTACCCGTTTCAAAAAAGGTATTAATCAATCATCCCAAAACGTCACATTCCACTTAGTAGACTCACAAAGGCTCCCTCACAGGTGCAGCCCCTCACCTCAAGGTCCAAAAAGAGAAGTTCCTGTCAAAGCACAATTAAAGTGCATCTGGTTGCTGGCTGCAAGTGCCTAATGCACTAATGCAGGTAGGAGGAGGATAAGCTCACGAAGAAGGGAAGGAGAGCCCAAAGTTAGAATCATGCCTTGGGCCAGGCAACCACAGGAATTTGTGTTAGAAATGCTGCTGAGCAAAATCTGGGGACCTACTGAAGCAAGTTTGCGCGAGGGCTGCCACTGTCACCTGAGAACAGAGCCCACAAGATGGGGCCCTTGAGCTGTGTGTTATATCAAAGAAACGAACGCTGCCGTCATCATATTTTGATGTCAAACATTAAAATGTAAATTTATCCTCTCTATAAATAAGCACTACATTTCAAAATCTTTCTAATCTTAAAGAATTATTCAAAACCCAAATATGTGTTTTCCCTGTTAGCAATCTATTTTAATAAAGTCAGCTTCAGGTAGATGAAGCTGAAATGAATTAAACTGTTCAAACATGTTAAACGGGAACTGGTGTCTAGTTTTTATCATTACCACATACTGAAAACATATCTAACTAAATTTTTCAGGGTCTTTTCATCAAACAGAAATGTCTCATACCCTTTCTCTCCAAAATACAATCTCTTTCTACAATTATCTATTCAGGTTTGGGGTTTTTTTCCATTTAACACACCCTCACTAAAAAAAACCTTCTATTTTTAGAAATGTAGTTTTTCTTCAGCTACATGGATTGCAAGTTTCTTCTATTCAGTTTTACTTGAAATTAATGAAGCATCTAAGAGGTTAAGTGGGATAAGGTTAAATGCCACCTTTTACACTCTGTTTTCTCAACATCTGATTTAATAAGATAAATTGTCTACATGGAATACATGAACTTAAAGTTTCACTCTGAAAGGGATCTGATGTTACTTAGGCAGAAAGTGTTATCTGATGAAATAAAAAACAGATGTGCAGAGGAAATATGAAAATTCAGCCAAAAAAGAGAGCTCACCTTCACGACCTTTGGGAAGGCCAAAAATTCATTGCCAAAAAAAATATATATATATGAAGGTCATTATAAAAAACAGCATTATAATGATATCACTTTCCATCTCAATGCAAACATGAGGTCACTCAGTTTTTCATAGAATCATAGAATAGTTTGGGCTGGAAGGGACACCTCCCACTACATCAGGCTGCTCAGTGCCCTGTCCAGCCTGGTCTTGAAAACCTCCAGAGAGGGGGCATCCACAACCTCTCTGGGCAACCTGTTCCAGTGCTTCACCACCCACACTGTAAAGAATTTCTTTCTTATGTCAAGTCTAAATCTACCCCCCTCCAATTTACATCCAATATTTCTAGTCCTCCCATCCAATATCATATTAAAAAGTCCTTCCCCTGCCTTTCTGTAGGACCCCCTCAGGTACCGATAAGTTACTCTGAGGTCCCCCCTGAGCCTTCTCTTCTCCAAGCTGAACAACTCCAACTCCTTCAGCCTGTCCTCATAGGGCAGTTGCTCCAGCCCTTTGACCATCTTCGTGGCCCTCCTCTGGACCCGCTACAATAGCTCAATGTCCTTCCTGTGTTGAGGGCTCCAGAACTGGACACAGTAACTCCAGGTGGGGTCTCACCAGTGCTGAGTAGAGGGGCAAAATCCCCTCTCTGGACCTGCTGGTCACACTCCTCTTGATGCAACCCAGGATTTGGTTGGTGCCTTCTTGGCTGTGAGTGCACACTGTTGGCTCATGTTGAGTTTGTCATCAACTGACACACCCAAGTCTTTCTCTTCGGAGCTGCACTCAAGCCACTCTCCACCCAGCCTGTATCTGTGCTTGGGATTGCTTCCACCCAGGTGCAGGACCTTGCACTTGGCCTTGTTGAACTTCATGAGGTTGGCTTGGGCCCACCTCTCAAGCCTGTCAAGGTCCCTCTGGATGGCACCCCTTCCATATTCCATATTAATATTTCATATTAATATTCCAAATACAGTCATACCTACTTACATGCCTTTGAGCAACATTCTGAACATCCAAGCACATCACTCTTCAGCTGGCCACATTCAATGGTGTACTGCCTTGAAAAAACAAAAGGCATAAAATATTAAAGTGCTTAGTTGCCAGGCTTTAATTCTTCAGTTTTGCTCAGGCTTTCCTGTACACTATAGCACTGGAATACCAAGTGTTTCTGATCTGCTATGTCTATCATTGCCTTGTTGGCTTTGTGACTTCAGTGGCATTCCTAAATCCACAGCACTGTGAACTGGGAATTCAGCTGTGGGATAGGGCCTTCCAGTATCTATCTATACAAGGGTACCCATTCCATCACTGCCAAGTGGTATAAGCAGGCTGCAGGAAAGCTGCAGATGCACGTGTTATGACAGATTAGAGACTAAGCTTCTCAAGTAAATTTAATTCCCTGTTTCATATGCTTTCCCTCTTTCCCTAGGTTTTGTTGCTTCTCTTGTGATAGTCTGTGTTCTGGGAGTTCTCATCATTCTTGCAATAGCCTGCTGTCTACTGAAGAGGAAAAGGTAAGATGCCTGGCTGTCACATCACCGGAAAAGAAATCAAAGCAAATGTTTCTTCTTACACACAGGAGAGCTTGTGTGTCCAAAACCCTGTAATTTTTTATAGTTGCAATGTCTGATTTTTATAAAATATGATCTCTTCCTACAAACTTTGACTTGTTTTTATCAGTGTAGGCATTATTTCCTCTGGACCATATACTCTTACGTAATACTAATTTTATCACTGCAATGTATATGACTAAAAGGTCTTTACTATCAGGGACCTATGTGCCTCAGTGGCCACCATTCTGCCACTAAAGGAACAGTTGGGTTCTTCTGGAAAGCAGCCATATTAGGTTATTTTTCCACAAAATACGGAAGAGTTTCCACTGGAATATTGCTCACGTAAACCCTTAAAAAACAGAAGGATGGGAAACAGGGAATTGTGAGTACCAGGGAGAATGTAAAAATATTTTCCACTCTAGGACCTGACTGCTCCCACGAGAAGATAGGAAATATGACTCCTTTTCCAGCCCAAGCAGGACAAGCAGGCTGGGTCAGTCACAAACTCACCCCGTTTTTCTGTTTCTCAGTTGCCATTTGTTCTCTTTCTTGTTCTTTTTGATAGCACTGCTGCTTCTAGTTGCTTTTTTGATTCCTTTCATTTTTTCCCAGAACAGTAAGTAAAACAAGAGGGGAATATGGTTTTAGGAAAAACCCTCTCCCAAAGGTCACATCATTTAAGGAGAAGAAATTTGTACTGCCAGAGATAATTTAGCCACACTGCCACCAGAGACACATTCTGGGAAAAAGACAAACATTACAAACTTTCCTGCAGCCTGAGCCCATTGCAATCAGAACTGACTCTGCCACACAGAGTGCCCTTCTCATGAAATATTTGCAATAAGCTACTGTGACATTCCCAATGGTACAGAGAAAAATAATCTTATGTATGCATAATAGGACATTTTATGTAAACCAACAGTGCTTTTCCTTCACTGGAATTACAATTATTTAATATGTTTGTTTTATTTTAGCTGCAAAAATGGATGCGAAGAAAACAGAGAAAACATCTACAAGCCCAGCACATACAAGGAGGAGGAAGATATCTCCAAGCTTTGATGTCACAAAAGCCTCTGAATTATTTTGCATTTGTGGAACTCCTCTTTTGTTTGTCGGCAATGATAAGCCTCATGAGCATCCTAAAAACACACCAGTCAAAAGTTTTCTGTAGCCCTTGTTCTCTTCTTTTCCAGGGAGATATAATTAGTGTTTCTGAGTCAAATTCCTCATCACATTCTTTTCATGTTTGCTACTTACTGAGTCTGGGTCTTTTAATTTATCTTACAGTCTCCAGTAAGTCTCTGGGATCTTACAATCCCAGACTCCAATTTTATGGCTTGCTTAGCACAGACTTTCCCACAGGTACTCAAATATGAAGACACTCATCAAGCTACAAACACTCTTCCCTACTAAATTAAGGTACTGGGTTTAGCACCATGAATATAAATTAAGTAAAGGCAATGAGTATTTCAGATCAGAATTTGAACTAGATTGTCCAGCAGGTAGTTTTTGAAGTCGCACTAGATGATGCTAGTACATCAACTGGTGCCTTTGCAACAGAAGTATCAGAGGAAATGCCAAGTGTTAAGTGTAATGGGAGACACAGGGATTGTTAATAGGGTTCAAGGCCCAGGAACTCAGTGCTGAAAATGTACTACTGCTAGAGGAACAGCTCACTGGCCAGCTACTGCGCAGCCTCCCTTACGGAAATCAGCATCTGTTCATCATGGGAATAAGAGAAACATCTTGTCTTATTATCTTGATCTTATTCATAATGTGTGTGTGTGAATAGCGTGGAGATAATGCAGTTCCTGCTGCTTTTAAGTAGACTGTCCATTTAATCATGAAAACTTGATTGATTTTACAGCATACATTACAACTGCAGTTACAGGGCAGATGATTTTGCTGGTTTAGTTCTCTGAATCTAGCAGCTTAATTAATGCAAAGTAATCAAAAATTTTTTTCAAATCTCATACATTAGATTTATGAGTCTTATTATGCATTTTTGAAAGTGAGCAGCATAAACTTGACTCTGTCTCCACTGAAGACAATGTGAAACATCACTGCATTCAGGAGAACAGCCTTTAGCCAGCCTAGCCTCAGATGTACACAGAGCTCCCCTTGAATTTGACATCTCAAGTGAGGGTCTGAAAAGTTTCTACTTCATTTCACAGGCAGGAAACAAATGAGCACAGGTTTATAACAAAAATAACTGCAGGTCTGAACACTGCTAAACACTACTGGAGAGGCTACAATCTGAACAAATAAATTCTTGCTGAATGTATTTTCTCCTTTAAAGAGGGCAGATGCATATTTACATTACAGATTCATCTCCTTCCACTCCTAAGAACGCTGTCAGATGTGGATAGCAAGCTTTTGAGTAAAAGGAGAAATAACATATTAATACTTACTGTAAATGAAATTTAGGAGCATAATCTTACAAATTAGTTCAATTAATTTGCCAGTACTTTCCTCCTGCATAAAAAAAGCCCACAAAGGTCATGCTTTTTAAGTTTGCTACTTAAAAAGCAGCATTTGGGTACTACAGGGAACATTTCTTACGTTTTCAATACATGTGTTTAAGAAAAGAACAGATAATACCTTTTTATGATGTTTCTTTCTCTTCTTTCTTCTATAAGGGTTATGTTTTAATTAGCATTCTAATCTTCATCTGCTTGAAAACATTGACCCATCATTCTCTTCTGCACACAACATCCTTGGCATCTGTGAGAAGATATAAACCTCAGCCAAATCCTATATGCACACTGTGAGGAAAAGTCTCTCATTTCCAGCAAAGAAAACATATTATACATTAGGGAAAAAATTACTCCTTCAGAACTATTTCTTAAGCAAAAGAATAAACTGATGAGGAATCAAAACAAATCATGTTCCCACTGCTCCCACTTGTAACAGTCTCTAGCTGCAAGGAGTCCTCTGAAGTCCAAGCTGTCTCTGAAAGCACAAGCACATGGCAATTTTTGCTTTTCCTTATTATTGTATTATTAGTTTGCACTGCCAGGGGTCCCTAAGCTGAAAGATTCTAAACCCACGTATTTTCTGTGCTCTTCAGACACTTCAATGTAATGTATCTATTAAAGTATCATGTTTTTAACACTTTCCAGGATGTTTCTTTAGTCATTCTTACATGTGCATTACACACTCCTTTTTAAGTGGTATTACCTATCTTTTAGGCTCCAAGGCAGAAATGAAGTCTAAATAACTTTTGCTAGAAAAGAATCATAGAATAGTTTGGGTTGGAAGGGACCTTAAAGATCATCGAGTTCCAACCCCCCTGCCATAGGCAGGGACACCTCCCACTAGATCAGGCTGCTCAGTGCCTTGTCCAGCCTGGTCTTGAACACCTCCAGAGAGGAGGAATTGTTGCATAATAATGAGTTTCTAGGTAAGGTACGGGAGGACAGGTCCCCCCATTGTTAGCCAATATTGTTAAGTCTATGATGCAAGCGGACGGAAGTGACGTTGCGGACCTGGGCTATATAACGCCATGTCACGAGGGAATAAACGCCATTTTGCCATCCACCACATTGGTGTCCGAGCGGCCTGAAGGGGTGGCCGCAGTGCTGTTCTAGAATCAGGCCGCCACGCTTTTATCTGCAACAGGCATCCACAACCTCTCTGGGCAACCTGTTCCAGTGCTTCACCACCCTCACTATAAAGAATTTCTTTCTTATGTCTAGTCTAAATCTACCCCCTTCCAATTTACATCCATTGTTTCTAGTCCTCCCATCCGATATAATATTAAAAAGTCCTTCCCCTGCCTTCCTGTAGGACCCCCTCAGGTACTGATAAATTACTATAAGATCCCCCCTGAGCCTTCTCTTCTCCAGGCTGAACAACCCCAATTCCTTCAGCCTGTCTTCATAGGGAAGAGAATTTGTTAGATGCCGCAAGGAGTGTAGAGGTCTTTCTCTTTCCTTGAGATACAAGGAAATAGAATGCACCTAAGTGTGACTGAATCAAGTTAACAAGTAAACTAATAGTGATTTTTTCCTCCCTCCAAATTCAAGTATGTATCAGTTGCTCTAAATGTGTAGAGAAAATATAGAGGAGAGTAGACACCACCTGGGATGCTGATGAGCTAAAAGGAAGTCACTGTCTGCCAAAAAAGCAGCATTTCAGACTCTGAAGGGAGACACCTGCAGCACAGTCCCCATGAGGATCAAGGTAATAATGGATAGCACTATGGTACCTTCACAGTGAGGATGCAGGGAAATCTGCAAAAATAAAAACTAAGATAGTTCAAGCAAGTAGGTGTAATTAAGTAACATCCAGGGTTCAGCCCATGAGAAGAGATGGTTGCTGTCAAACACCTGATGAGGTGAAATGAAAAACTAGCATTTTAAAGAAATCAGAACTTTCTAAAACCACAGAGTTCTGCAATATGCAGTGTTTACCTGCAGCTGTATGTCCCAGAGTTTCATGCCAGCAGAACCAGAAACCCCAAACTGAAGGAACTACAAAGATATGTAGCAAAACCAATTACATCCATCATCTCGCTACAACCCCCTGCCATGGGCAGGGACACCTCCCTCTAGACCAGGTTGCTCAGTGCCTCATCCACCCTGGCCTTAAACACCTCCAGAGAGGGGGCATCCACAGCCTCTCCGGGCAACCTGTTCCAGTGTCTCACCACCCTAACAGTAAAAAACTTCTTTCTTATATCCAGCCTAAATCTCCCCTCTTCCAATTTGCATACATTACTCCTAGGCCTGCCATCCTGTACCCTCATATCATAGTTGGTAAAATATATGTAAGTGAACGGAAACCTATAAGTTGGTGACAATTTAAAGGAACAGTAAGACATGGTTTATCATTTTAAAAAAAGTGCAACACCACCATCTAGTGACTTATTGATGAGAAAATCAAGTAAGGAAAGTTGTCATTTCTTTACCTCCTCACAACACCACACATTCCAGTTTGGAAGCAATAGCAAAAGGAAATGTAGAAGTAAACATGAATGCTGGAGCACTTATCAGGAAATGAAAGTCAAGTGTTATTACTCAAGAATTACTTACCCACCAAACTAGGTACTTACATAGTCTTCAGTATGTAAAACATTTTTGGAAGCAAATACAACATAAATTCAACAATCACATACTTCTGACCCAAGTACCTTCCCAGGAAAGACAAATGCTTTTTAAGCACTGGCATCAAGAGCTTATTAAGGATTTTTCTATTAACTAATGATAGAACACATAATCATACAAATTTATGAATAAAAATCTAATCATTCTGAATGCATCTAATTCTTTGCTAATAAAATCAATAAAGAAAGCTGCCTCTCTCTCTAGCTACTAGCAACACCTCATATTTGCAAAGGCAAATATGTAGACATCCTACATGTAGACATTCAATGATTCACATTTCACAAAAGCTGCCAGCACAGCACTTTTCTAATTTATTCATACAGAATTAAACTTTAACTGCTTCTGTACAGATTGAATACATTTTATAAAATCTTGTACCATTTCATTCACTAGAAAAATATAAACAAAAGCAGAACATTTGTTAGTTCTAGTATTTTTTTCCTTTGTGAATTCCTTTAGGGAATATATTGGAAAAAAACAAACCCTTTGTCACATTTTTCTCAACACGAATTCATATTCGTCCAGAGAACTATGGAGGAGGGCTTTTCCTTCACAAAAAGTAGAGGAGGATGTGCAGTGGAGTCTCTACTCTTCAGTCATTTTTCACCAGTGTTTCCCCTCCTGCTTTCTATGTGTATTCAGTAAATACAAAGAACAGTTCCTTCCCTTGCTAGAAAATTTAAGTCTCCAGCAACTCGAAAAGAACCCCACTAAAATCCAACACTCTTGAATTTTAGGGTGTCACACCCAAAAAAGTGTGATAGGTTGAAATTATAGCAGCAGAAATTGTCTTTTTTTACACACCAAGAGACTGAAAATACTTTGTGAGGAACACAATAGTGGCCTGCAGCTCTGCTGGCTTCTCACTTATCTACAGCTCTATGGCAGGACAAAGAATACTACCTATGCCTAATCAAAACCTAAGTAAAGTTCATAATTTATTGTAACAGAGTCAAAAGCTGTTTAAGCAAAGGACAGGAGACCTGGCATTGCTCCATCCTGATGCAATCTTCAGCAAGAACAAGCAAAAAAAAACAAATCATCAGGGGAATCACTGCAGAGCAAGCCACTACAAGTTTCTGCATATTCCAAGAACACATGGATTAAATCCTTTCTAGGTAGAATAAGAACTGAGTCAAACAATTTCATCCACTAATCTCATTGTCTGCAGCTAGCACTGGTCAAATTAGTTCTTTATTTCTATGAACCACTTCACCACAGATACCCACACCCTTCCTCTTTCAAAACTGAAAGGAGTTTAAGCTGCAAATAATTGCTATCAGCTGACACACAGCCAACGGGACTCTTGAAATCAGCCATTTATGAACACCTGCAGAGCTCATGTGAACTTCTACAACAACTTGTAAAAGGTTCTTCTCAAAATCACTTCTACAAAACACCTGTCCAGTGGAACTAGGGATCTAATTTGTGGATATGGAGAAATATACACTAATCAAAATCAGTGTTGGTCACGTTTTCCCCAGAGCAAGTGGATTTTGGAAAGATTTTTGTAACATTTATCAAAGGTTTCACTTGCTATTTGGAAAACAAAAATGAAATCTTTTTCTCCTAGTTTACTATTGGAAATCAATTTCTTTAAAAATAATTGGCAAAACCAACCTCATACTACCTGAAGAAGCCACCCATGAAGGACACTTATGCCATAAAATGTTAATTACAGGATAGGTAAGTACCTCAGAATGCTTTGTGCACAGCTCCAAGTCAGCAAATTGTTGCTTTTGCACTCAGTGATAGCCCTACACTCATACATAGTATCACAAGACCACACACCAACGACTGCCATCTGACACTATAACCTGTTAATCAGAAAACTTACCTGGCTCTATTAATTTTGTTTTCTCAATTAGATAGAATTTAAATACAGGGAAAAGGTAAAATTAAATTTTTCATTCTCTACCCTTAAGTAAAATGCAGTTTGGAAAGTTTATTATCATTTAATCACTTGATCTTTGCTTCTGCAAAGGTCACAAGCTGAAGAAAACTGGCAGGCAGTAATAGTAACTCATGAAAACTTACAAACACATGGCTGAAAGGCAGTTTGCTCTAACTAATACTAACTTCTAATGGAGAATTGCAATAAATTAAACTATTTTGGTTTAAATTCTCTTTCTTTCCAAGACATGACCCTTACTATGGTAAGGAGACTAAGGGTTAACCCTATTAGCTATGTTTGATCTCCAGTTTTCATCACGGACTCAAACACGCACACCAACAAAGCTCAGGGGATAGAAAGCAGCAAGAAGAGCAGCCAAGCAAAAACCCTTGAAACACAGAGAGAGAGAAAAAAAAACCCCAAAGAACTGTTATTCATATTGCATTTTCCACCAGCACCTGAAATTTCTAATAAGGATCTCTGAGAGGCAAATAAATTGGTTAGTGAGCTGCAAAATCATGTAATAGTGGGGTTGGAAGGGTCCTTAAAAGATCATCTAGTTCCAACCCCCCTGCCATGGGCAGGGACACCTACCACTAGATCAGGTCACTCAGTGCCTTGTCCAGCCTGGCCATCAGAATAACACTACAAAAGAAATACTTTCTAAAGAAGAGTGCATTTCCCAGGACAAGAAATTATTTTTTTGTTTTTTTAAGAAAAGCTAGAACAGGCATTTTATCTCTGATATGGACAGAGTGGTTAAAAAACAGTTTAATAACTCTACTCACTTATGCAAACTAAGTTAGTGCTGAAAGAGGAAGGACTAGCCCAGTTACAGTGCATGAGAAAATATAGGACAGCAAGAGCAGCATCTAAAAACACTTTTATAGAATCATAGAATGGTTTAGGTCGGAAGGGATCTTAAAGGTCATCTAGTTCCAACTCCCCTGCCATGGGCAGGGACAACTCCTACTAGACCAGGTTGCTCAGTGCCTTGTCCACCCTGGCCTTAAACACCTCCAGGGAGGGGGCACCCACAACCTCTCGGGGCAACCTGTTCCAGTGTCTCACCACCCTCACAGGAAAGAACTTTCTTATCTCCAGCCCAAATCTCCCCTCTTCCAATTTGTATCTATGACTCCTAGTCTTGCCATCACCTACTAAAAATTCCTACCCACCCTTTCTGGAGGCCCCCTTCAGGTATTGGTAAGTTACTATGAGGTCCCTCTCGAGCCTCTTCTTCTCCAGGCTGAGTGTTAGAATCCAAATTCCAACTATATTCAATCCAGCTGCAACACAGGTTGTCTATCCAATACTTTAGTGAGAAATGCAAAGGGAGTACTTCATGTATCCTAAGGTTGCCTTTTCTGCCTTAATTTTACTCTTCGATAAATTTGATCAAACACCTTCATTTTTGGTACAGACTATTTCCTACCGTAGCTTGGGAATACCTGCTAGGCACCAAAAATGTAACCGTGACTGGAAATGGGCCTACCTGAATACAGAAATTGCTGCTGAGGGCGGGACTGAAGGGCAAGGCCGCACTCCACAAGAGACGCAGCCCGTGCCCATGCACTGCAACAGCCTTGGCTGCTTCCACAGGAGCACCCAAGACTCCACCTTGATGTAAACATCTATTTCCTTTTTATTCCCCAGCACAGCAGCGAGGTGTCTAGATGGCACAGACTGCAGCCGCCGTCCCTCAGCTTGGTCCCAGGAGGGTGGCTGAGAGCACAGGACACGGCCCATTCACGTCAAGCTGCCGAGGATCATTGGGGCAAGCCTGCACAGTGCTCCGGGGGCGGTTTCTGAAGGAGGTGCCCGGCGGGGCTGCCCGACACAAAGCTCTGAGGAGAGAGCGGGGAAGGGGGGAGCCGCTGCCATTTTAGCAAACACCCAGGCGACCGAGGCCAGGCTGCCTGAGAGGATGAGAGTGGAGCTCACGCCCAGGCACCTCCCCGTCTGGGACGAGCCGGCCCAGTGACTTCCCTTCCCGTGGCAGCGCCTTGAGGGGGCGGTGGCTACCGCTCCATCTTTCCCGTGCTTTGGGGGAACCCGCGCCGAGATCCCGAAACTGAGAAACCATTGGGTTTTGTGCCAGAAAGACGGATGGGCGGTAACAGCGCCGCTCGCCCTGCGCTCCCCGCTCCGCCCTTGAAGGCGGAGCTGCCCCATCCTACAGATCTCCTCGGTCTCCCCTCAGCTCTGTGTGCGGCCGGGCCCCGGTACCAAGTGTTATGGCGGCCGTCCCGGGGCTGCGAGGAGGCGGCGCTGTGCGGGAAGCGCGGGCGCCCTGAGAGGAGACAAAGGGCCTGGGCTCAGCCTTCAGTTGGGCCCCGCTGATATTTTTTCCTCCTCTCCCTCGGAAGAGCCGAAATATCTACCGAGTGGAACAACGGATGCTGAACAGGACACAGCATCCATCAAACAATTCACTTGAATACTAATTTTTTTTTATAGGATTGCTCATCCTCACACTCGGCAGAGGGAGTTCCTAAGCTGTTTCCTAATGTCGGGTACACTTACCAGTGCTGTCCTGGAAAATTACTTACAAACAGACAGACGTGGTTACCTTTTCCCTGTGTTTTATTGGTTCAGAGCACAAAGGAGAAGTTTACAAAGTTTGCATTTCAGGTGAGGAAGCTGCAGAGCAGCTTATGGAGAAGAACTTGCTCAGGATCCTTGGAAAAGTCCCATCCTCCATCTAGGAAACACAGCAAAGCTAGTTAGTTGCTATGTTGCCTGGAAATGAAAGAAAAAATAAAGTAACACTAAGGATTTACAGTCTTGAAAATAAACATTCATAGAATCATAGAATCCTAGAATAGTTTGGGTTGGAAGGGACCTTAAAGATCATCGAGCTCCAACCCCCCTGCCATAGGCAGGGACACCTCCCACTAGACCAGGCTGCTCAGTGCCCTGTCCAGCCTGGTCTTGAACACCTCCAGAGAGAGGGCATCCACAACCTCCCTGGGCAACCTGTTCCAGTGCTTCACCACCCTCACTGTAAAGAATTTCTTCCATATGTCTAGTCTAAATCTATCCCCCTCCAATTTATATCCATTGTTTCTAATCCTCCCATACGATATTATGTTAAAAATTCCTTCCCCTGCCTTTCTGTAGGACTCCCTCAGGTACTGAGAAGTTACTATGAGGTCCCCTCTGAGCCTTCTCTTCTCCAGGCTGAACAACCCCAACTCCTTCAGCCTGTCCTCATAGGGCAGTTGCTCCAACCCTTTGATCATCTTCGTGGCCCTTCTCTGGACCCTCTCCAACAGCTCAATGTCCTTCCTGTGTTGAGGGCTCCAGAACTGGACACAGTAACTCCAGGTGGGGTCTCACCAGTGCTGAGTAGAGGGGTAAAATCCCCTCTCTGGACCTGCTGGTCACACTCCTCTTGATGCAACCCAGGATTTGGTTGGTGCCTTCTTGGCTGCGAGTGCACACTGCTGGCTCATGCTGAGTTTGTCATCAACTGACACACCCAAGTCTTTCTCTACGGAGCTGCACTCAAGCCACTCTCCACCCAGCCTGTGTCTGTGCTTGGGATTGCTTCCACCCAGGTGCAGGACCTTGCACTTGGCCTTGTTGAACTTCATGAGGTTGGCTTGGGCCCACCTCTCAAGCCTGTCAAGGTCCCTCTGGATGCCATCCCTTCCTTCAGGTGTATCAACTGCACCACACAGCTTGGTGTCATCTGCAAACTTGCTGAGGGTGCACTCCATCCCACTGTCCATTCAAGTGTAAGTAGTTGAGTAAGGTGCAAGCTGGGCAGCTCTGGGCCCTGCCATGTTCTTCACCAAGATAAGCATGTTAATGGCAGAATGGTTTGGGTTGGAAGGGACCTTAAAGATCATCTAGCCCCAACCTGACTGCCATGGGCAGGGACACCTCCCACTGTTGCTCAGTGCCTCATCCAGCCTGACCTTAAACACTTAGAAAGAGGGGACAACACCTAGTCAATGTCAACAGAACTCTTAGTCACTTTGTAATCACAGAACCATAGAATGAGGACAATGCATTCAGTAATTGAGTTCAAGTTGCACAGGCTTGCAACAATTAATAAAATGTTAATTCCTCGGATGACGAATATGCTATATCCATCTCAAAACTTTATGAATTCAATTTTACGAACTGAAGGAACAATAGGTACTGAACACGTGGTCAGA
Source organism: Turnix velox (assembly GCA_013400935.1). Classification (NCBI taxonomy): domain Eukaryota; kingdom Metazoa; phylum Chordata; class Aves; order Charadriiformes; family Turnicidae; genus Turnix; species Turnix velox. The sequence goes on along the minus strand of VZTY01023290.1, from coordinate 39,454 downwards.
AGAATTTATGTAACATTTGCTCACAGCAGAAGCTTAGTGCTGATGTGCTCTGCTGAAGACAGTAATAAAACCCCCAAATCTTTCAAATATCAACAAAACATCCTAGAGCACTAAAAGCCCTTCAGTTTGTTTTGCATTCCATTCCATACCCTCTCTTTCAGACTCTAGATGGCAAGAAGAACATTATGCAACATAAAAGCTTAATTTGTTTCTCTTTTGAGAAACAGATTTAAATTCAGGAGAATCCTGAAGAAAAGATTAAGAACAAGGAAACCCCTCGTGGTTTTCCTTTTTTCTTTCAAAGATTTTTAAAATCCTACATTACCATAGAATCATAGAATGGTTTGGGTTGGAAGGGACCCTAAAGATCATCTAGTTCCAACCATCCTGCCATGAGAAGGTATGTGACTTGATTATAGTTCGAGAATTCTAAAGAGCAGTGAAGGTGGGAAAAGAATCATTGAGTAAAAAATAGATTGTAAGAGCTGGAAATATTTTACATGAGTAGAATGTACATGCTTCTGGTCACCAAGTGTGCACCATCTGTAGCGTAATTGTTATTCCAGAACCAAAAATAAACCAAGGAATTGTAATAAATCACCTTTTAAAACCAGCATGTGTACAACAGCTATTTCCTGTTAACAAATGGAGAATGGAAATATATTTTCGTTATTGGCATGCAGGTGCACGCCACCAGCATCTGAGACCTGTAAAGAGTGAGTTTCAGGAGGATGGAGCCAAGGCTCTTCTCAGTGACCTCCAATAAGAGGACAAAGGGGTAATGGGTGCAAACTGGAACAGAGGAGGTTCCACAGAAATAGAAGAAACAACTTTTTCACAGTGAGGGTGACAGAGCACTGGCTTAGGCTGCCCAGAGAGGGTATGCCTTTTCCTTCCCTGGAGACATTCAGACCCTGCCCAGATACCTTCCTGTGTGACCTGCTCTAGCAGGGGGATTGGACTAGCTCTCAAGCTCTCTTCCAATCCCTGACATCTCATGATTCTGTGAAGTGATTTTAGAACTGCATCTAGCCCCAGTTCAGATCAAGGGGATCCTTGATGTGATAATATTTTAAAAAAACAGCAAGCTCATCTGTCAGGACAGGAAAAAATACAAAACAAACCAACAAATAATAAGGTGTAATAATAATGTAACTACAGCTTTCTGTTCCTTAAGGTAGAGAATAAATCTTTCAGCTAAATCATAGAATAGTTTGGGTTGGAAGGGACCTTAAAGATCATCGAGTTCCAACCCCCCTGCCATAGGCAGGGACACCTCCCACTAGACCAGGCTGCC
>VZTY01023290.1:10220-37323 GCA_013400935.1 Turnix velox | reverse complement strand
CAATCACCTCTGTGTCACCCTCCATGTGTTTTTGCAGCACTTTTAGGAGGATCTGCTCCATGACTTTGCCAGGCACAGAGGTGAGACTGACTGGCCTGTAGTTCCCTGGATCTTCTTTCTTTCCCTTTTTAAATATGGGGATTATGTTCCCCTTTCTCCAGTCAGTGGGAACTTCACCAGTCTGCCATGACCTTTCAAATATGATGGACAGTGGTTTGGCAACTTCATCTGCCAGTTCTCTAAGGACCCATGGGTGGATCTCATCGGGTCCCATGGACTTGTGCACCTCAGGTGTTCATGAATCTGGTCTTCACACAGAGTGGGTGGCTCCTGCTTCCCCTGGTATACAGCCACATTTTTCAAGACTTGTATTGTGATGAACAGTTTTAAATGAACTAGTAAAAACCACATCCATGTGTGTCCCATTTGGTCCTTAGGGTGACACTTGGGTGTCTCAGCCAGTTACCCGCTTTTCTCTTGGGCAGACAAAAATAATTTTTAAGTTCACCAGTTTTCATATCCATTGTGAATTACTGCCAAATGACAATAATTTGAAAGTTAAGAACTCCTGCTAATGTAATAGCTAATAAATATTTCTGCCAAATCCCTCAGTAACTGCTCAAGTGAGTGGGTAATTCTTAATCAAATTTGAGATTGTGTCTCACATCTGTACTGGCAGTGCTCAGAAGTTACTCTGGAAGGGTATTTCATGACAGTAAACATCTGAAAAAATGGTTCCTTATGAAGCTGAAGGTCACTGGGAAAATATCCTTAGATGTAAGCACTCACTAAGGGACAGAGGGTATTTCAGGAGAATCCAGAAGAAAAGTTTAAGAACAAGGAAACCCCTTGTGCATTTCCACTGAAGGTGAACAAAGCTTTACAGATGCATCTCTGCCACATGCCTTTCCACAGCAGCTACAAAGAGAATAGAGTGGAAATGCCAACTATATAAAACCTACATGGTATATTTCATACAAAATACCCCAACTACTTTTCATTATGTAACTTTTATTTGAGACACACATTGTAAAAAAGTTCACACGGAATAATAAAACCATCGGAGTGTGGAGGTTTTTTTTTTAAGGGACTTGGGGGTTTTGTCTATACACATCAATACACAATTAATGATTAGTTTTACAAGTTAACTACATGACAAGTTCACTTTTATCTGCAGGAGCTTTTCACATTATACCTTTAAATCAGAGATAAAATGTGCTTAAACACACACCGTAGAACACTTCTATTTCAAAATTAAGCATTTCTTGAGGACTATTCTGAATTTAGTAGCTATATAGCATTAAAATAACTGTAATTGAAGTTTTACTTGCAAAAATGTTTGTAAGACCATAGGAATGCACTAAAATACTTAAATTCACAAGAAACAAGAAAAATAAATGGAAATCCTGCTTTTGTGGAAGAAAATACAAGTTTTATTAAAAGAATGACATAAGCAGTTCAGTGAACGGAGGAGAAAAAAAGACCCATTATCACCTACAGACCAAGCCTTAAGGAATTTAACATTGCAAAATTTCAGTTACATTAATAGATAACCAAATAAGAGATGTATTTTCACAAATAACACAGTTATGTATTTTACATATTATTCATGTACTTTCAAATCATTATCCATTCACAATATCTTAACGTGGTATGTGTATTCAATACTCCTTTATTCAGTTGTGAAAATGATCCACTTAATTCACTCAGCTTCATCAGATTAGTGTGGGAAAGGTACTTACAATGGGAAATGCTTTCAGTAAAAAGAGCAACAGGTCTGAAAACTTAATTAGCATTTTTGAGACTGTCCCCCAAGTAGAAAAGTGAGTTGCATTAAGTTTCATGAGTGGTTTAAGCTTTAGCAATAGCAGAATGCCCACACATTAAATAAAATATTCTATATACACTCAACAGAAACTTCTTTGTGCATGTTTTGCTGAGCACAGACTGAAAGCGAAACTTGCAAAGCACTGAGACCAGTTTGGTTTCTCTTTGACACTTGTTCGGGGTTTTTTAAGCCATTTAGAGAAACACTGGTCAAGTTACAGCACACAGGCATGGGGCTGAGGGAAAGATTTAATAAAAAACTCAAGAGCACAAACAGCTTTTTTGTTTTATCAAAATCCACCACAAACATCTGCCTTTCCTGAAGGGTTAAGGGCAATTTCTGGAACAAAACAGAAATACATTTGCTGCTTAATGGATAGTAATTACATGACTTTCATTCTAGTGGACATTAGAATGCTAACTAGTTGACTGAGGTATAGTTAAGAGTCCTTCAAAATGTGGATTACATAGTCTTGAGCTAAGTGGCAACTGAAACTGCACAGAAGGATCATAGTGATATTAGAAAAGCCTGTGGCATCTGACGTGTAGGCAGAACATAACACTTATCACCATCCGCTTGTCTAACGGAAAATACTGCTAAAAACTTCTCAGTAAAACATACATCTGAGATACAGCACATGGTTCAACCTCTGAGAAGGCAGACTGTACACTGACCACAGGTTAGCACACCAATAAAGTGCAGCCACTCAGCCACTTCACACTGCGGGAGGAGTGGAAGGCAAAACGACAAAGAAACAGAGAGAAATCTGCATTTTACCTTATCCATAAGACCATATGAAATTAGAATTCTTCAGTTTCAGTGGGGGACAACAAAATTGCATTAAATTCTTCTAGAAATAGAAAAAGATGAACTTTACATGAACATTAAGCAAAATGAATATTTACTGCATTATTTTATCATGCAAAAAGTGGATTTCCTATGGTCTTACCTCACATTTATGTACAGTTTAGCACAGCTAAATGTAAGAAAATAGCAAGTTTTTCTTCTCCCCACCCCCCTCCCCTACAGAGCAGATACCCCAAATTTGCTGCTGCTTCAAGAAGCACTTTATAGATTCTACTACTTACAGGCTCTTTCAAAGGGAAGTTCATGGAGACTAATATTGAACCACATAGCAAAGACAGGAAAAACAATACAAAGCATTCTGTAAACGGTGCCAAACACAGAACATGTCAGTTTTGGTTTGCAGACAACCCCTGAGATAAAAATCAAAGTATTACGACACCAAATAAGTCAGAGGTAAATTACTGAAAAGAAACAACATTCATAATTGGTGTCACAATACTTTCTGTATAGAAGCACTTTTTCAAATCATACAGAAAATGTAACTGCTTTAGCCTGTCCAAAAAAACCCATCAAGGGTAGACAACTGAGCAGTTTGGGTTGCTTTGTTTTTTCACTAAACCTTGTTACCATGAAGATTTTTCTGTCTTAGTGCAGCAACAGCAGTTTCTGAGATTCACCATCTTAATTACATTAATTACTTCTGTTCAACAACACGTGGGGATGGGCTGGTAACCACATAAAACTTTACGAATCCAGCTACCAACCATAAACCTTACAAAATCAAAAAAAATCTTTAAGTCTAACACTACTGGCCTGTTCATTTTCTAAGTATTTACAAGAGACCCCGAGGTGACAAATCCAGTAGCCACACCAGGAAATGAAGTGGTTATCTGTGGTAAGGATCAACCCGCCGTTTACAGCTCTAGCTGGAGCAGTGATGTGGAAGCAGGGATGCCAGACATTAGCTCTGACAGTGACCACACCTATCCCCTAACAGCAAACATGCCAGACACAAACCTGGAGTTAAAGCTTACAATGGTCCAAATTTGGCACATCAACAGAACCAAAGCACCTGTTTTAATTGCTCACTGAGGAAATATGTCAGAAGACAATAAAAAAGTAGTAGAACAAAGACTAGGTCATATGATTCTCAGTTGAGTAAAGAAGGCAACTACGTTTTGACTCTGCTTCCAACAGTTTAGGTCACTGTACCAGTTCTTAATGAAAAGACAGCTTCACTGCTCGAGCAGATCAAAGAGGGCTTCACACATTCAGCATTAACTGCTTAACTAATTCAGCACATTTGAGCCCTTAGTGCCAGAACTTGACAAATTTTAGCAACTGCACAGGAAGCACTAGTTTATGGACATCTCTATTCTCAAGGGTTGATGCTTGCAGACTTGAACAAACTACCCTTCCAATTACACAGAAATGTAAACCTTTAAAAGCAGTCATTTTTGAACAGATGAATCCACTGAGAAGCTACTCCAAACTCATGCATTCAGCTCCTACAAGCCACTTAAATGACAGTGATGGACGATTTCAACTCCAGAGAAACAAAAAAGGTGCAGGCAGTTTGAGCTACCAAAGGAGGTTAAGTGAGGACAGACGGTGTGTTTATTCAAAATAACTGCAAGGTGCATCTGTGAACCAGTGACTGGCAATTCAGAACACAACTCTGCTAAGCCTGGTAAAGAAAGAAAAGCAACAAACTACATTCAGAATAGAAGCAATGGCTTCTGCACGAACAGATTTGTGCATCTAAGAAACACAATCCATACAAATCGCTAAATGCCAATTATTGCAGTAATTCTCATCACTAGAGTGTCAACATCCATACTGCAGTTATAGCCATGAGTATACAGCATAGAAAATAATGGAAGCGAGACTTAATTTTTCCCCTGGCTCTTCTGCTTAAAAATAAATTTGTTTAAATTGAGAGAGAAAAACCTGCACAAATCTGTTAAGTATCTTTCTTACAAGTCAAACTGTGCAAATACAAATGTAAGATTGTGCTGTAACAGGCAGTAAGAGGCCAATATGGATGTGCAAAGTTAAAAGAAACATAGCAGCTTTTGCAACAGGCAATAAAACAGAAAGCAAAAAGGAAAACAAGTTAACTCTTGCAATTGTGTCTCCACTTCATAGCTTCCGTATCTGAGAAAGAAGAGCCTGACAGGTCAATAGGCTTAGTGAGCAAAATCCACTTGGTATTTTGTGTATTGCAGTCTATGTTCAATGGAGCTCTCAGCAGCAGCTTGGTGGTATTATTTCTGAGGCTTTGTGACCCTGTGCTTTCAAAGAAGCAGAAAAGGTTCTAAGTGTGCTGCAGTCTATCATTACAAGTTCATCAAAGTAGCGTGCATCGAAAGAAGCTGCTCTTCTTAGATCGGTTTTCTGTTATTTTTACTGGCCCACCTGCCCCTGATGAACTGTTGTCATTCTGAAAGAGAAGATCAGCATCAGAACGTGCAGAAGAAAACACAAGTATCCTTACCCACTTCCTCCCTTGCAAAGCAATAACCCAAATCTGTCACAACTTGAGTTCCTTGATTATTCAGACTCTGTTAATCCCTCAATAAAACTGTCTACTTTTACAAAGAAACATTTATCTGACAATCTACATCTCAGGTATTAGCTGACAACTACATAATTTGATGGTTAATAAAGCAAGGATCACACTTGTTATATCTCAAAAGAGCCCGATGTTAATGTTTATGCAAATAAAAAACAATTACACACTTAGGTGTAATAAAGTGTGATAAAGCTCAAATTTTCTCTGGCATTGACTGTAATCCCTAGGAGCTTTCTGGTAGGGGCTACTACTCAGATAGCTGTTATAGCAGTCATTTCAGCATATTTAGTTTGATTGTCAATTGGAAATACAAACCATTTTTCTGTTGAGCTTTGTCATAATGTCCCGTGCAAGTGTGAAAAATGCCTGATGAGGAGTGGAAATAAAAAAAAAAAACAAACAACAAACCAGCGTTAGAGACAAGGCACATAGATTTGAAGTAGTTGGACAGATCAACACCACAGTGTTCTGCAGGCTGCTGTTGTAGCTCTTTAGTTAAAACTGCAATATCAAACAATGGTTTGGGTTGGAAGGGACCTCAAAGGTCATCTAGTTCCAATCCCCCTGCCATGGGCAGGGACACCTCCCACTAGACCAGGTTGTCCAGTGTCTCATCCACCCTGGCCATAAACACCTCCAGGGAAGGAGCATCCATAGCCTCTCTGGGCAACCTGTTCCAGTGTCTCACCACCCTCACGAAAAAGAACTTCTTTCTTACCTCCAGCTTAAATTTCCCCTCTTCCAATTTGCATCTATGATTCCTAAGTCCCACCATCCTGTACTGTATTAAAAAGTCCTGTGAGTGCTTTATAAGAAAAAGCTATTTTTAGCTTGCATTTCTCTAATCTTAGAAGTGAGAGAACAGGCTTTCCTACCCCATAAACTTATTGGTAAAAGAAAAAACCTGCTGAAGACAAGGCTGGATGTGTTAGGAATTCATTATATTTTGGCCAAACTGTACTGTACATCCCAGCCAGGAACCCACAGTGAGGCACACCTGGGAACTCACATTAAGATCAGCTTGCTTTCTGTCCTCCCCAAGTTTTGCTCATGGGCTATCTAGAATGTTACTTGTGCTTTCAACACCCCTATTAGAAAATAATGACATAAAAATAATTCTGGCAAATTACAGCATCTCAGACTTTAATGAATGAAGGAGCAAAAAAACTTCTGTAGTAGAAAAAATCTGCAATTCTCCATAATCAGGGAAAACAGTGCTTTAGAATAACTGGAGATAGTTCCAGAATGTAAATAACTATAAACTTCTACTATCATTTTGTTTGGATTATTTCCACAGACACACACTCACTTTATTCAAACAAAACACAACAGATAATTCTTGTGATCAGATATTAATTATTCTATCACAAGTTAAGCCCTTAGTGGAAAGAAGACTGAATCATTCCTCACTGAGTGCCTATCCCAGCTGCATTTTGTAATGGTTTCTTCTGAATTTATAACAAATACTCAGGCGGTCAAGTTGTTCCAAGTAAGCATAAACTAATATGCATTTAATGTCCTAGAGGAGTTAAAATGAATTTGCTTGACTATCTGGAGGAACAAATGAACATGATAGGTACTTCTTATTAGACTACTCCTCCATTGCTTTTAGCTGCTCATATACACACATTTCCCTTGACTGCTGTAGAAATCACAATGATACAATGAAGATCAGGTCAAGCACTATTCCAGATGCAGCAAAATGTGAGTACATTCTAGCTGAAGTGTCTAACAATCACCCTGTGACCAGAAAAAGCCACCTGGCCAGCACACTCATGTTATTTTAAAGAAAGAATCTCTCTAGTTCCTATTTAATTTGGTGATGCTCAGAGGACTTTTAAAATGTATCCTACCAACACATATGGAAAGACTTTTAGGGGATTACATACAGAAACAGCATTTAAGAATGTCAATCTTATTTTAATGAATGAATTAACTAATTTTTTTATATTATTTTCCTGTCCCTGCTTTTCATAGAATTCAGAACACCTCTGCCTGGGCTGACAACAATGATTCATGATAAGAGACTGGGGTTGAACCACTCTTCCTTCCGACTGTATTTCCTTTTGCTCTCCTAAGCAGGGATGTTGTATTTCAGACTAAAAAATACTTGCAGGAAAACAAACTGCAAATCTATGGAGTATTAAAAGCCTTCTTCCGCTTTTAAAATCAGCTTATGACAGTCCATGCTCATGTTTCATGTTAACATATGAATTTTCATCCTTATCTGCATAATACATTTCCAGAAGTAACCTCCAGGCTCCTTTACAGAGCAGTGTATTATACTGGGAGTGAAGAACCTTGAATTGAACTTCCTGCACAAAGCATTGTTCTAAAATTACACCTACTATCCAAAAGAGCTTGTAATTTAAGTAGCGGGGCACACAAGACTAAAGCAACTGTTGGCTCCAGTAATAGTAAACCACTCTGTTCACCTCTATTTACAAAACAATAACAGAAAACAAGAAATGCTAGATTTTACAGGAGCTCTAAATGCAAAAAGACATTGGGATTTCAGGTACCAGAAATCCCAGTGGCTGATGAAACATGTCCCCTCAGTGATAGTTCAAGAAACACACCTGAGTGTGATGCCCATTCTCTTACCTCTTCCACATTTATGCTGGATTTTGCACTTGTCTCCAAAAATTTGATTCCATAATCAATCGCTAACTGGAAGAGAGATTAAAGTTGTTTAGTGTTTTTTAAGTTCCTTTGTAAAAGTAACATTTTGCAATGCTTCACTAGAGAACAGATTCTGTATGCTGCAGCAAGCTTAAAATACAAAACATTTAAGTTTTTCTCTTGCAAAAAAACATTAAAGTTACCGGTCAGTTAGACATAAACATTAGAATAGACCATAACCTCATGTAAACTCAAAATAGAGGACTAATTGCTCACAAAGAGACTTACTTATGATCTAAAAGAACACTAAGATAGAACCTTCATTCATACGGATTTATGGATCAGATTCTGTCCCAAGCACCAGCACTTTAGCTGTGTACATCATACATTACATGGCATTCTTACCTGCTTGATTGTTCTACAGAACAATTCATTACTAAAGCTTTAATAACAGTACTTCTGACAAGAGTAAGTAATCATCTTGGTGAATGTGGACAAATTATAACAAAGCTTTACACTGAGATTCAGAATACTTCATGTTATAGCAAAAGTCAACATTATTTACAAGGCCATCAGGTCAAGGTGACAGAAGCATTAATTTTATTCCAACTTGAAAGTAGTCAAGTGCTATTTAAAAAACAAAAAAACCCAAACCTGACATTGCATAACATATAAATGCTTCTGAAACAAGAGGTTTGAGCCTCATTATCTCTCAAATGTCTAAAGCATATGAAATAACAAATATCCAGCAACTAAAACCCTGAAAAGGATGGTTTTAAATAAGGTAAGTCACTAAAGCTTACCTTCTCTCCTTTCTCTTTTGAGACTTGTCTCTTTTCATTCATATCACACTTGTTACCCAGGATCATTCTTTCCACGTCCGAAGAGGCATGCTGAGTGAAAGAAAATTAACATCTCAGAATCAATTGCAACGCTATTTAAAAGAAACTTCTGTGTGCAGTTTATACACAAAGGAATATCACTATGAGATTTCCTTTTGAAACAGGAAATTTTTAAAAATCGGCTAGAATACATACACCTAGATTAAAAGCCAGCCTGGATAAGGGAAGGCTCAGGGGGAACCTTATAGAAGCTTCTCAATACCAGAAGGGGGCATACAGAAAGGCTGGGGTGGGACTTTTTAATAGAGTCAAGGATGGCAGGATTAGGAATAATAGATGCAAATTGGAAGAGGGGAGATTTAGGAAGGAGATAAGAAAAAGGTCTTTCCTGTGAGGGTGGTGAGACACTGGAACAGGTTGCCCAGAGAGGCTCTGGATGTCCCCTCTCTGGAGGTGTTTAAGGCCAGGGTGGATGAGTCACTGAGCAACCTAGTCTAGTGGGAGGTGTCCCTGCCCATGTCACGGGGTTGGAACTAGATGACCTTTGAGGTCCCTTCCAACCCAAACCATTCTATGATTCTAAAATTGCCTAAGTATTATCACAGCCCAGATACAGCCCATGAGCCCTGCACCAGGCTGTGCACATGCATAGGCATTTGGTTATCCTGAAAAACTAATGGTACACACTTTCAAATGCTACATGAAAAATTGAGGGTTTTGAGGATCATTATGTGATACGTTTGCATTTAAACTGTTAATAACAAAATACTTCTTAAATAATAATCACTTCAGCAAGAAAACATCAAGAAAACTCTTCCAGCTGGGTTACTATTGGATCAAATGAGTCACTATTACAGCAATTATGCTTCACAGACAAAAAAGCAATACTAAAGAAAAGACCAAGGATTTATTGTTAAGGAAAAAAATTGGAAGATTCTGTTACCTACCTACAGCTTCACTACAATTAAGGCTTCTCCTCTAACTTCATACTGACTTCTGCCTATTTGACAGCATTTCACATTAAATAATTTACAGTAAGTCAAAAGGAAGGACACTTATCCATGATCAAATGAAAAGGCCAAAAATCTCTAACTGGACAAATGTCCAACACAGTAATAGCTGCAATTAGACAGATCTGTCATTGCCTCAGTGAAAGGTGGACACCCTAAAATTCTGCTCCTTCCCATCCCTGAGACACCAAAGCAAAAAAGAATAATAAAAATGACAGAGCAGTTTTGAAACACTATACTTGCCTTTTAAACTTAAATTTTCTACGCTCTAACTCTCAATGAAGGGAATTTTCTCCCCACTAACAACCACTGCTACATCCACTGCAAAGTCTAACCTGGCTGTGCGTGTTGTCTGTTATAATGAAAGTAATTACTCTAATTATTATTTGTCCCACAGAAATCTTAAAACAGAAGAAGTACTCTCCAAAGCACCTACCTCCTCTATGTTTCTTATCCAGTTTTTTATGTTGTCAAAAGACTTCTCATTTGTGATGTCATACACCAGCATAATTCCCTACATAAAGAAAATCCAGTTAAATGACATACCACATTAGGTGTCGGATGACTTATTGTGTGGGTTTGATTATACTCATAAGAAATTCAGCGTATGACTTATGCACCTAAAATCCTTGCTCAAAGTACTGCAGCATTGGTGAGAATTTACCACAAATATCACTATTTAACACCTGCCACTCTCAGAGGTCAAGCACATTAATTACATGAATTTTTCAACTATTAGCCCATAGTCAGAAAAAGTTTAGAAATTCTACTACAGCTGCAACTAGGACTTCATGTTTAAAGCTAAGTTTAGAAGCAGCAGCTTTAAGCAGTCAAAGATAAACCTGTGCAATCCTGTCTGTAAAAAACCTAGTGCAAAGGTGGCACTGGGTGCTCTTCCAGGAGCTTTAGCTGTGGCAGATAGATCTGTGTGTACACCAGTGTGAGCTCTCAGCAACTGAGCACAGTTGCACTAAGGACACACGGCCAGGTTCACCTCCATTCATTACTGCCTTTCCAATCATTCCTTGTAGGCCATGTACTGGGACGTAGAGAGAAAGTCACATCACCGCTGAAAGCTTTTTAAGTACTAGAAAGTTGTAACAGAGTCAGAACCATTACAATTTCTTCACATCTGTATTATGTAATAGTGGGGTTACCGGCCTCACATCCAGCCTATGACTGGAACACATCTGTTATGAAGTAGTAAGAACATGTGGCAGCAGCATATCTCAGTTAGCACGCTGAAATTACCCATGTCCCAACAGCAAGTATTTTGATCAGTTATTTGACCTTAAGGCATTTCTTAATAGAGGAACAAGAGAGGTGATTGTATTTGCAGCCCAGCTTCTGCATTCTCCACTGGCTGAAGAAAGCAATTCAGTGAAATAAATTCTTGCTATTAAAATCACTCACTATATTTTTTTCAAACATTTCAATTGTATTTTTTGCATTTAAAAAACCATGCTGGATTAATGCTTGGCAACTTAGCTTCTTATAACCTGCAGAGATTTTAATGACATTCAGAAAGACACCAGGGCATGAAGTTTCATCACAAAACAGGACTAGACAAAGTACTAGCGGGTTCAAAAAGCTAAGAACAAAAAAACTCTAATCAAACCACAGAATTTATTCCCCACATGTCAAGACACAATTATCCAATCTTCCTGTTAAAGACTTACATGATATAACCTTAGGAACAGCAAACCAGTTACACAAGTTATACCTAACTTTGTTTGAAGTCAGAGCACTCACCATAGCTCCTCTGTAGTAAGCTGTTGTGATTGTGCGGAATCTTTCCTGGCCCGCTGTATCCCTAAAATTCAGTGAAAACATGTTTTGGAGGTTATCTTTACTTTTCTGTACTTAAACAGTCTTTTTAAACAGAGCAGCAATGAACTGATACTCACTAATTTAAAAATAGTAGAAAAAACAAAAAAACCCTCAAACATTTGGAAGACATTTGCAGATAGATGCTTCTTCAGCCCTCAAGATCCTTCCTTGCTTGCAAGTGACCCTACTTACCTTAGCAGTTCAACAGCACCATAAATATGGCCAAAAAAAGTTATAAATTTAATGCCAGCAATTATACTTACCATCACGTAGCCTTTCCTAGAATAATTAAAAACCAGCTTGGATGCATCCAAGTCTTGTGTTAAACAACAATGGAAACATGCAGCAGTGAAATATTTTGGAATAGTGCATTTTCACATACTATTTCACATATTAAAGTTAACAACTAAACCTTAGTGTGCTATTTCATCTTAAGACAACTTCAAAGCATTATCTGTCTGAGTGACCAAGAGGACCAAACTGTGTGGCTATGAGTCATGAAAAAGTCCAACCCCCAATACCAGCTTTTTTACTTAGTTATTGACAGAAAGTTTTACCAACCACTTCTGGCACTTCACTTCCTTTGTCACAAGAATTGTGATTTGTGTGCAAGTATCACAACTATCTTTCATAGAACTTGAGAAATCAGGAAGAGCCCTGCATTTGCCAGCAGCCTTTAAGAGTTTGGCCTATGTAATAATTCTACTCTTAAAATTCTCATCTGCTGCTGTCAGGAAGCTTGGCCTCTACTAACCCCTCTCGTGCAAGGGATGGGAGTATTATCACTCACCTCTGAAAGTACAACTCTGTACCAAAGTATCAGAGAAGATTACATTTTATTAGGGTACATATTTTAGTTTACAGCTGTGGATGGAGTTAATATTTCCCTTCCACGGGGAACAGCTACAAGTGCATTGAAGCTTTTGACAAAATGGGAAGATGCTTTAAAATAGGAAACAGCCCATTCGTGTGTACGAGTGACTGAACCAGAAACACCCCAGAAACAGGCCAGAAGAAAGTATAACCCTTATGGATATTCAGTGAATAAAAGGTATGAAATTTCTGGTGCACCCAGGCTCAAAAGCTAAGAAGTGTTCCTGCTCAAGGATTAATTCATCACTCACTGAAAACTTAAAATTACTCTGGAATTACTTACCATATTTGTAGTTTGATTTTCTTTCCATCCAATTCTATTGTTCTGATCTTAAAGTCAATTCCTGCCAGAGAAAGAGACAGACTCAGTTTTGCAAGAAGAGATTGGTTTCCTTTTGACAATTTGGTAAAAGCAACTTCAGACAAAAGAGTTATTCTGAAGCTGTCATTTGTTCCAGACACTAGGAAGCGCTGAGGATGCAAAAATGTTTTAAGCTGGAATGAACATGTAAAGGAGAAATTATTCTGTACAAGAAAAAAAGACCAAACTCAAACACACTACTGGAGTTAATAAAGATGATGAGAGGAAGATTTAATCTCACAACCCTTTCATATTACATTGGTCACTAGTTTGAATGTACATTTTTCTCAACTTTTGACAAGCCCTTTCTGTTCAACTAATTCCTCAGAACCTGTACTGGCTTTGAGGGGAAAAAACACATACTATGACTCCCGAGTTCCTTGCCAAAACTGGCATTTCATGCAACTTATTCAAGCATCACAGTAAATGGCAGAGATGGCGGAAATAGATGAGACTTAATGTCTTTCAAGGTTTAGAGGGATCAAATAGATTTATGAATCAAAGCCAAGACTCAAACTGGCCTTTACCTTGGACTACTTTGCTCCGTGTCTCTGAACCTACACTGTAACACAGCTCCCAGTGAGACCAGTCCCACCATGTGACAGCCAGATTTTTGAATCCCAGGACAGCCACTCCCATCCACCTCCCAATTAGTCCATGTGAAACTAATGGCCCATTGTTTTACCACTGCATCTTAAATAGTTACTCAATATTAGTAATAATTTATAAAATATTTGGGGGGGTGGGTAAGTTATTTCATTTAATTTCCTCAGATGTAATTTAAATTACAATTATCAAGAGTATCTTAATTGGGAAAGCACTGTTTCTAGCTTTAAGAATTCATCCATCACTTAAGCAGGAAGCTACGGGATTTTTTAATGTACTATAGTAATATTTCAATATGAAATACAGACATTCATTAACTGTTGGACTTTTCTTTTTCTTGCACGTGATATTAATATTTACTGAAAATACCAAGTTTCAGCCACTTACTCTTGATGTAGGTATGTTATTTAGCGCATTAGCTAGAATGCAAATGAACACAAATATCACAGCAGTTTTAACAGCAAAGGAAATTAACTGCATTAATTTAAAACACTGCAACTACTGCTACAATTGCAAATTCCCAAGATTCACTGGTAGATTTACAGCCAAAAAGATACTTTCATTAATTTGCATTCATCTAAAAATTTTGTATGAGTTATGGGCACTTAAAAAAAATACTTATTACATGTAACTGAAGTTTGGCAAGTGTTTCCATTTTACATTTCATAGGATTTTTGTCTCCCTTGTTGGAAAGATTTTTCTCCTGAGGTGCAATACCTGCTGAAATCACAGGGAATTGTATTCAGGTCTGACAACAACCGACCTTTGCTCCAAATCGATTTTCTTTTGGCCTCAAAGGTTACAAAGCACAAATGCACATTTTCCTGGAAAGGGTATCATATCATAAACAAAACCAAATTAAATCAGCTTTAAAAGCTCCTTTCTGTCTAGGCCTGAAGTCTAAGGATTAATTATGACAGTCATTGTGAAAACTAGCTTCAGAGACTACTGTGGTTAAAAATAATTCTGTATGTACTGTCACCTACTGATGTTAAGAAACATCAGCACAAACAGTGAAAGACTCCTGTAGGGGTGGTTTGCTGAGAAAGCTTTCCAGCAGTTCGAGCCCCACCTGTACTAATCTATGGCTTTTACAGGCTGGTTTCTTCTGCTTAGTCATTGCCCTCACAGCACCAGAGAGATTTATCCAACCATTCCTTTAATCACTTTAGGCCTCTGAATCTGCACAAAAAAATAGCTTCTTGGAATTTAATAGGAACTTTACAGAATCATAGAGTTGGAAGGGACCTTCCAAGGCCATATAGTCCAACCCCCTGCACTATTTCAGGTTGCTCAGAGCCTCAGTTCTCTAAATTGATTTAGACACATAAATTATATCCTAACAAATTCTGCATTTTTCTTTTTGACTGAAGTGGGAAACTGCAGAAGAATAGACACGAGTATAGCCTTGTGCAACGTGCCATTTAGTGAACAACAATTTAGTAAGCATCTGACATGAAAGGAGATGGAACTTCTGGATTCCATTTGTTATCTGAAAATATCTGTGTCCTAGCCTGTTCATAGAATCATGGAGTTGAAAGGGACCTTCAAAAGTCATCTAGTCCAACTTCCCCTTGCAACATCTTGCACTAGATCAGGTTGCTCAGAGCCTCAGCAAGCCTGGCCTTGAATGTCTCCTGGGATGGGGATTCCACCACCTCTCTGGGCAACCTGGGCCAGTGTCTCATGGGGAAGAGCTTCTTCCTAATTTCTGTCTAATGTAAACCTTCCCTGCTCTAGTTTAAAACCAGAGCCCCTTGTCCTATCATTACATGCTCTGACAGCTTCACCAGAATTCTCCAACAAAGGTTAATTTCAAAGCTAAAAGAAGAATATAAAAAGGAAGACTATGACACTAAGAAGTTTACCAAATGCAACTGCAACTTTTTAGAGACTAAAATGAACTAAAAAGTGGTGCTTTTCTTCTTTCACTTTAGCAGCAGGAAGTGGTGATCTGCAAGTAGAACAAGCCTGGGACATTTGCTACCACTTCCTGCCAACTGCCCTGGTGCAGACCAGCGCCAGCACCCCTCTAGTTACAGTTCAATTTAAATTACACCATGTCAAACACTCCAAAGACTACAACATTTCAAAAGTCAAAAGTCATTCCTGACAGGAAGTCTCCTTTATCCATGAACTCTTGCTTTGCACAGCAACACACTGGGACACCAAATTTTGAACACAAGAGTCTTTGTGAAACAAAGTTTGACTTCAAAGGATTCACAGCTTTCAGAATTTTAAAAGGCAACGTGCAGTGTGGGTGTCTCCAGAGGGAAGAAAAAGCCCAGACACGTTTGTTTGTACATCAGCGGTCAAATTTTAGATACTTTTAGAAAACACAGACACAGATTAATTCTTAGAATACAAATGCTAACAGAGTAATTATTTCCAACTGATAAAGAGGAGCTGCCACACAGAACCCTGGCACACTGGTGTCCACCTAACTGGTCAGTTCATGTAAAATATAGAAAGGAAAGCATCTGTTCCAGGAATCACACACTTACAGTCTGCAAGGATGCAGCCCAAGCTCAGACCCAAACTGCACACTAGATCTACCATTGCTTCCATTTCCCTTGCAGGATGGGATATAGTCCAACCCCCTGCACTAGTTCTCTAAAATCCTTCTCAGTTCCTTGGTAACTTACTACCAACCAGGGATACATCCTCCCTCCCCTCACTTGGCAGAGGATATCTTCTACCACAGCTCCCAGCACAGCTCTGCCAAAGAAGGTGCTGTGCAGAGAAGTCTGCATGCTAAGAAGTTTTCAGTGTCACACAGAGACTTACACAAAACCCCATGAGCGCTGCACACTGGTGTATTTATCTTGCATCATTATGCAAAGCTAATAAAATCCAACAGCCAGAGCATACCATCTTCCAGCACTACACAGTCAAATACCAGAGGCTGAAGAGACTGGCCTCACCTGGGCCTCTTCTGATGTAACCCAAAATGTCACCTCCATCACATGCACCAATACTGCCAATACTCCTCCTTCCACTCCTCCCTTCCTAGTTAAACGTTCCTTATTATTCCAGCAAAACAAGACAGATTTCACCCATAATTAAGCTGCAATGCAATCATTTTGAAGAGACATTGGGCAATGTTCCAAAAAGCTGCATTACAATACTAAAAATACAGGATTACGCAGCAGCACATATTGAGAGGTTCTTGTTCCAGCTTCAATACCAACAGTTTTCAAGCATGAACCTTCACAAGACCAGCTTGACACAATTCTTACAAAATACTAAGAACAGAGTGAGCAAAGATGCTGAAACCGCTCATTTTGCTACTACAGTTTTTAGAACAGTAGCTTGCTCTCAAGGCATCTCTGTTACTCTTCTGTTCTTCCCTCATCCCTAATTTTAACCCCAGAGCTCCCATCTCAGGTTTAGCAGTGCCACAGGATCAGTTTCAGTTAAACAAAATTGCTAAAGGAGAATATGCCACAGCACAAAGAAACCCAAAGTGCTCTGTCTGGAGCAGGCAACTGTTATAAGAGTACCAGCAAATACATCACAGAAGTAAAGGCTTCTCTGGTTTCTCAGTAGTGAAAGACAGTAGAGAAACACAACTTACTCGAATAAAAAATAAAAATCACTTTGTTGTCACTGGCAAGCAAACACTAGAACAATTTATCTGCAGCTAATCAGTATTTTAAATCAACTTTTCATGTGGCTCAACGTTAGTTTACAGCAGTCAGATAGAACTGTATGATCAGATGATAATTACTGTTGGGTTTAATTCAAGTTGATTTAATAAGTTTCCCATTTCGCTAAGTTCACAGAGTGTAAATTTAGTAACATTTTTCTGGTGCAGGTGTAGCAAGAAATTGGTCAGGAAATGAAGCCCTTTCAGGATGCAAATAAATGTCAATCTCTGATAGCACTCACAGTCAGTATATTTACCAAAGTAGGGTTTTTCTCCATCTATGGTAAACAAATACAGTAAATTAATAAATTAGTACTCAAGCTTTTTGAATGGTTTAGTTGGTTTTTTTCTGATCTTTAAAAATACAAGGCAAGGAAATTTTAAATTTATTTTTAAATTTAAAAAAAAAATTTAAATGCCAACAATTGGTAAAGGAGCAATGAAAAAATTAATAGCCAATTTGCTTGCTTTAGAGTCTCAATTAAGACCCATCTATCAAGGAATGTAAAAGATGCAACTCAGTATCAAATCTTATTTATTAAACTAAAATCAAAAGATATGTTTTGCATAACTTGCACATAATAAGAACCCATCCTCTTAAAGAAGTTATCTTCCTCCATATGTAAATCTCACTGTACTCTTTTGAACTAAAAATGGAATAAATAAAATGGAAACATAACTTTTTGCAGGGGGACTTCCTAATAAATAGAAACTTTGTGTCACTTACCACTATCACACACAGATCACAATAAAAAGGAATTCATTACAAAATGGAGAGAGGACTCAAACTACAAAGCCTTGTTATCTTTTTGAGTAACACAACCTCAGAACAACTGGAATTTGTGCTGCAGGTTTCAAGCTGGACTTGCTCCAGCTTCACAGCACTTCACAGCACAGGTCCTTCCCACCCTGCTTTGTTTGTGGGGTTGTGGAGGGGTGATTTTTTTTTTTTATTTTTTCTAATAGGCAGAAATGAAAGGGAAAAAATTTTGCAGCTTCTGTACTGCAAGGCACAATCCGCAAGTCTTCAATGATGTACAAAAGGAAAGTAAAACATTTTCCTGCAATCACCCTGAGTTAAGGTTGAATTAAAAGCAACTTAGAAGCAGGCAGGCAGATAAAGGAAGTGAGGAGTAGCACAAGACTGAATATCAATGTGCTTCACCTTCAGTTTGTTGAATACTGTAGAGAAACAGGCAGAAAACACATCTCCCTAAAGGTTTAGCTTCTGGTGAACTGCAAGTGAGCAAGTTGCAGAGATGAACACCAGAACTGAGGCAGCTGTTCCCTGGCTCAGCTGGAACAGCTGCTGTTGTTCTGCTGACTTGACAAGGGTGGGTTTGAGTTTGAAAGCCCCATCACAAGTCTATGATCTCCAAGACACTGCAGCAGTACATGCTTCAGAACCAACCGTTACCAGCCTGTTTGCTTTTCATTGTGCCTCAAAGAGCTAAGAGCTATCAGTACTGAAGGACAATGAAGCTCTCACTTAAGAGGCCTTGCTCACCACCAGACAGATGTGGAAACACCAGCACTGATCATTTATGTGAGCACACGTGAACAGAACTGAAGAGTTTCAATACCCTTCATGCAGATTCCAAGCATGGACAGACCACAGAATAACACTCTTCTAGAAAATTATTCTATTCATTACACATCCAACAGCTGAGGGACATTAGCTCACTCCCATAGACTTTCCTCACAAGCTTGGATTACCATTTTTTTTTGCTCTCAGCAGCAGGGATTTCAGATTTTGGTGTTTGTAAGGTAATTTTTTCCTATGCTATATCAGTATACTGTCTCAACCTCGGAAATTTGCTTTTATATTAGATCATTTCTTGAAGGATTTCAGTAAACATAAGAAATGGTCAAGTAGGAAACAAGAAGAGTGTAAAAGACAGGGTGGGGAACACTTGCAACACAGCAGTGTGTCATACAACTTTGTGAAAAGGAACAAAGTCTAATCATTTTGAACTTGAACATTTGGCTTTAGTCCTTAGTAACATCTGCAAGGCATTTTCAGATGATCTCAGCAATGCCTTGTATCACCATTTAGATTAAAGACACGGTAGAAAAGTACAGCAGATTAATGTGAACCAACATACTAAGGTGAAGGTCAACTTTTTTAATTTATAGGATATCATTACTTTAGAATTATATGCAAGTGCAACCAGTTTTATTTATCTTTTTGCAACTTGGACTACTCCTTTTGGATAGACAGTCCTTTAAGAACACACAAATTACTACTAAATTCAGAGTGGGCTGAATAGGTTTCATAAGGTTAACCAGCCTTACTTTGTTTTATCATTCTCCCACCCAAAGAATCTAACACCAGTGTCCCATACAGCAACACAGCAGTGTCTCACACCTTGAAAGGTATTAATATAGTAAGGTTCTTCAACTGGAAAAATATATACAAATGGCCAAAAAAACCCACAGGTGCCATGTGTATTTATCACATAAGGCAGCTTCCTGCTCCTAAGACCTTGAAACTTATTACCAAGCTCAGACCAAAGCTCATAATGCTGAGCAAAATGCTGCTTACTTCAGTGAGTTTATCTGCAGCTACAGCACAGCAGCCACTCTAAGTTTCCTTTCTCACAATAAATAACAGATGCCAAAAAAAACTTCTAATCATCAGAACTGGACCAATGCACACTTTGAAACTTTTTTCGTTTTTGACAGCTCAATGACCTGTGCTCATCATACAAAGACTTGAACCCAGTGCCCTTCAGCCCCGAGTTCTACCCCTACATGCAGGTGTTTCAGCTATACCTTACTGTGCCCTCGGCACAAACACCAGGAGATCCTGCAAAGTGAAATTCTCCTTCCACATTCTGAACTCAGAATTTACAGATGGCTTTGTGCAGCCTTTTAAAATCATGTGCAGCATGATTTTAAACACCAAATCCACCCAATCCAAATTTAAAGACTATAAAACAACCCAACAGTAGGAACTTATTACTGCTTGTCATGAGCAAAATTAACAACTGGCACAACAGACCAACTTTAAAGGGCTGGTCCCTGTAGAACATTTTTGTAAGATTTTACAACTTAGGTACTTACAGTGCACAGAAGTTCACCTATGTCTCTCTCTCATTCTATTTTGAATGTAATAAAAGCTATGCTTTGTGGTAACCCAGTTCCATCTAAAATAATTTTGAAAGAGATCTGAATTGCACTACTGATACAGACAGCAAAGTTTGTTTATTTTAAGAATTATTTATAGACTGACTATCTCTAAGAGGAATGCATGAACTTAGCTGCTCTGAGAACATACTCCTTTCAAGCTGATGTGCAAGTGGAGAGCAGCAAATGTTAAAATCAGCCAAGCAAGTTGAGGCTGCAGTTTCACAGCTTGTTGAAACTGGAGTTATAACTGAATCCTCTTTTGGTCAGGTTAGTTTTCATCTGGGTGAGCTCCATAATAAGTCCTTAACCAAAAGCATCTTTTAATAGAGAAGACTAAAAATCAAATTGGAACTGAAGCCCGCAGAACACAGAAAGACAATTCTCAATCTCCTGCCTGTAAATCAGATATGTTTGTAGATGTAGAAAACGTAGAAAATGTTATATTTAACTAAGATAGCTACAACTGAATATTGCTGGCAGGAAGAGGGGTAGAGATAGGAGAAAGAAACTCACTTCATCCAAAAGTTAGCGTCTCAACTATCCAAAATGTAGAAAAAATACCTTTCTAAAGCAAAAGGTTAGGTTTGGTTTTGTTAAGTCATTTCTGGTCCAGATGAACCTTATATTTCTATACACAAAGAAACAAGGATGGCTCTTACTTTGAAAAAAAAAATCTTAAAGTTTTAGGGCTCTCACCTGATCTGGATGTCTACACTGAAGGGGTGAAAAAGTGAAGAAATAAAGACTTCTGTGGGCCATAGCATTGCCTGTTTACAACAGAAGAGTTGCTATATGGAAAGCAAACAGGGTGGCTCAGAATTCATAAAGCTAAGTTATTGTTAAGTTATTAAATCACCTAATCTAGGAATCTCAGGTAGTCTGGTATATGGCCATGCTTCAGAAGCAAGCATGTGAAATACCTACTGAGGCAGCAAAATCAGGCCAAAAGTCAAAGGAGAAGATTTAGAGTTACTGAGGTTATTTTTAAAGACAGTACTCTTGACACATTATAAGAACATAATTTTTATCGGACGCTTTTTCAAATCTGTTTTTAAATGAGAATAACAATGTGGGGGGATTTTTGTTGGGAAGCAAAGGACTAGAGAGCAGGGCTGTTTTATTTAACTTCTTAAATAAAGAAAGAAGTCTTTTTTTGAAAGATTTTACTATCTAAATTAATAGGCAAAGGTAACTCATTAGTGGAGGCTATACACTTGTCCTTCTGGCATATAACAGTTATAATTTCCTACATTATCCGAGGGTCTTTTATGGGACACTTCACCTCCATTCCTGCATTGCATATTACTGCTTCACCTCTCCAGTCACTTTTGTTAAACCAGAGAAGCTTTGCCAACCAGCACTCACTCTCATTTGCTACATCTTCCTCCTTCCTTCCATGCTTGGGTTGACATAGATACCTTACTTCATCTCTAATCCCATCAGAAGTCACACCGTGTAGACAAGCTATTTTTCTCGGTAAAGGAAAGCCATTTCTCTCTGGCAGATGAAAGGAAGATGCTGACAGGGAGGTGGTGACCAGTGCATGCCTTCCCTAGCTGGCAGCCACTTCAGGGTTTGCCCAATTTCTTCAGCTCAGCCTGTTCTTCCCAAGGTCCAGATTTGGTGCCAGGCTTCTATTAGTGACCAGTCTGCTTTAGCAATCTTAGATGCTGCCACACGTGTAAGAGAATGTCACTGACATTCAGCATTGGGGTTTTCTGCAGTGCCCAAAACAGGACAGTCTGCACAGCAGCAGCAAAACTAACACACATCACCTTAGACTTGGACAACTCTTCTCCTCAGCAGAACAGAGTCTTCTGAAACGTGCAGTACTTTAGTTGACTTTTAAACCCTGTACAATCTAATCAAAAGTGCCACAGCTTACATTTAAGAGGAAAGCTTACTGTAAACAAGATTAAACTGATATTACATGCAATTGTTGGCCAAAACCCCTTTAAGCAGTACTAAATTACATCCCACTGCAAGCCCCATTGGGACAGCAAGTTGCTGACATAAGTTCTGAGTTGCAAGCTCGGCAACTAAAAGCCTCAGGATCAACTCCGCCTGTACAAGAGTCTTCTACACAAAGCAACTCAGTTGAAGCTACTATTGCTCATAGTTCATTCACATTAAAAAAAGATCTGATCTGTTTTACACATCTACACTCAGCTTGACAGACTGGGCACTTCAGCTACCATAATATCCTGCTCAAAATAAAAAGCAACATGATATCCTTTGACCTACAAACCCACGCCTCATTTCCATCACATACACACAAGGATGAACCAAGACATCTCCATAAATATTGTTTGTATTCTTCATCACTGGATTTCAGTTAATTTCTTTTATTAAGTCCAAATGTATTTCTACTAGAAGATGCCCTGTTGCACACGGACTAGGAAATCGTTCCAAAAATGTAAATAGAAAATCCTTCCAAAAATCTAGATTAAAAAATCCTCAAACACAAGCTATGTATCTTTAATACCTCTCCCAAAGCCTGTAACAATTAATTAACACATTTGTTCCTACCTTCAATGTCAGTCTGTGTTCTTAACTTTGAATACAAACCAAGTCCCAAAAGCTGCTCTAAGCTGCCATACTGTCATTCAAGCCACCAGATAACATCCCAGATAGACCTCCATCTGCCAATTAGGAAAGGCAGAAAACAGTCAGACAGACATCTGTCATGCTGTTTTACACCAACACTCAGCAAGAAAGCTGCAACAGCATTTTTAATAAAAGCAATCTCCATTGTCAGACCGTTGCAGAATACAGTAGGATAACACAATCCCATCAGCAGATGAAAATCAAACTCCAAGATGTCTTTTGTTACCAGCCTGGTGTAGTATCAGACTTGAGGCCACAAGAGACACAACTTTAATGCTCTTAAACGTCTCCAAGCACACCCTTTCTGATCAGCATCAGGTAACATCTTGCTGACCACATGCCTCATGGAAATGAAACCATTCCTCCAGTTCCACATTTACCTCGCTAATGCTGCCAGCCCTACCCCTGCATGAAGCCCTCTCCTCTCCTCCTCACACTGTGCTGACTCAGATCCTACAAACTTCCAACATGCACTTCACCCCACAGATACAATGGTGCCACATCAGACACTTAAACTAGTCCCAGACACTTCAAAGTATAACTTAGAATTTGTTTATCATAACAACCATTAAAAAAATACTCCTGACAACGCCCTCCTGACTCTTCCCTCCCTTTGCTCATCTATCATTGCTGGGCGTTTTCTTCTACAGCTCCTGCCATCTGGAGAAGCCCAGAAGACACTGATCAAATAAGGTCGGGGAATGCTGAAGCTTAACAGGAGGGTGGAAAAACAAAAATAAAACTTTTGTCTATCACAGCAGTAAGAATGGGGAAGAGTAAGGCCTAATTTCCACTGCACTAAAGCAATTTCCACTGCACATTACAGACATAGAAATTTCACTGCAAAAGGGAAGTTGATAATTTTGCTTGTCAAAGGATTTCCATCAAACTGTTCAAAGGTCAGCAGACACGTGCTTGATTGCCGCAGGAGTGCCCTGTTTTGCAAGATGTAGGCTAAGGAAAAGTTACTTCTGTAAAATCAACAAATTATTTCAACTCTCAGACAGAGCCCTATCTCATGTGGGCAACTTCCTGCCAAATGCTGATATCATCTTGGATTAAAAAAAAATAAACACAAATTTTGTTTCAGAGTCAGTAAGCCTTTGTTCCAAGTGATAAATGTTATCAGCTAAAAGATGCAACTTTTCTCTTTAGAAACTAGTTTCAACAAAAAGCTGAAAGGAATGTAAAGGAGAATAAGGTTTATTTTTTAGAATGATGAACTCAATCCAGTTTTACCAGACAGCACTACTTGAACAGCAAGTTAAGATACTTGAGACTGCCAAATTAATTACTCCTGTTCTGTACACTGCACTGAACCTACTAAAAAATGCACATGAGATGCTCCAAGATAAGTTTTGCTTTAGGAGCTGCTGAAATGTGAAAATGAGCTGACTCAACTGCATTTTACTTTCCACATAGAACTGTGCAAAAGCAGAAGTTTCCACTCAGGAAGCAAAACAAACAGCACAGCCTTACATATTACATGACCGTTGTAAAAAGAATTATCCCATTTTAACAGAAAAGGACTGATCATCAGAAGGGAGCACAGCACTATTATGACTTGTCTATAATTTAAGAAGTTTCCTAACATCCTAAAATAAACAAAAGAATCATGCGAGAGACTGCTGATTCACTTCTCATAAAGAGCAGCAAAGTTTCCTGAAAGTACAAGTTATACCAGGTAGTCAAGACAACAGTTGCCCAAAGAGAATAAAAAGTCAGATAAAATATAAATACACATGCACTGCACTTTTATCCCACTTCTTATGCAACCATTGGCCACAGGTTGGAAGACTTTCCTGTCTGAATCAGTACAGCCATCATAGCTGGACCAAAGTCTGGAGGAGAAAAGCCAAGGGACCATTTGCAAACCTGAGCAATCCCCAAGGATACAGCCTTCCAGGCACCCTTTATATGACAGCAGAAGAGAAGGAAATGTGAAAAGTACCACACCAGTGTATCCTGCAAGATGACAAAGTAACTACAGTTCACTACTGACTCATTTGTATAGCATGAACATTGAAGCAAAGGGAAACAACTAGTCTATGACATACCCTACTTTATTTTTTTCCTCATGGAAAGTGTTTCCATTGCTTCGGTAACTAAAGTGATGAGGTTTAACCCTGCTTAAACTACAAAATGACAACAGGAGTGGAAAAGATGTTTAGTGCTTACACATGATGGGGGTCCTTTCAGCACAGCAACAAAGTTTTGCTTTGATGTCTAGATGCAGAATGCATTCAAAAAAGTTGAAACAATGTAAAGTTTAACTCCACATAGTTAAGAAAAAAACCTCAAAATAACTCACTCACAAACAGCACTTACACATGTCAGATTAAACAACAAAAATTGATGTCAACACACCCCAAACACATGCCTTCTCTAAAGTTAAATCACCTCTAGCAGGGAGAAGAACCAGAGAGGAACTAGGGCACCACTACAGGAACATCATACAGTTTGTGCTACTTAAAAACATGCTGAACTGAACACAAGTACTAACAAGTACTATCCCTCTGCAGAACCCACCTTTTGGAGAACAGCTACCCAAAGCAGCCAGACAATTACTTCAGGAAGACTAGGCGCAGTACTCCATTTGGCATGCTATTCAAGAGACCTTAAAACTTCAACAGGTAGAGGGGCCTGTTGGGGAACAGCATTGCATCCCAGCATCTCCCTCACACCACAGCTGGCTATGCTTTCTCAGGCAGGAAAAATACAGAATTGTTAAAACTGGAATGCCTCTATCTAAGCACATCAGATATATTCCTTATGACTGTAAAACTGACTGTAATTGAACAGGCAGCACAGACGCAGAAGACAGAGAGCAAAGTATGTCTTCAAGAACATCAACTAGGATCTACACGACTGACTCAAATGTACTAAAAGCAACACATGGGAAGACGGGAAAAAACCCAAGTATTTTATTCAAGCCTAGGTCAGCATTTTATGAACAGTTTCACTCTTTGCTGGACTGTAAACTTTCCTGTCCTCCACTAGAAAATAAAAGGGGGCGATAGGAACAAATAATAAGAAGGAAAACATACCTGCATATTCATAAACACTACCTATGGGCTCAATTATTCCTAAATTTCTTCAAGTTGGGTGGTGCTGAAAATAAGACCCTTATGAAAGCAAATATAAAAGGCAGGAAAAGAGAGCAAATCCTCTGTTTACTGAATAATGTAAGAAAAAATGGCATCACCCTCACAATCCTCAAGACTTCAAAGTGAATCAGTGAGAAATATCAAGGGTAAGCAGACTAAGAAACTTAAAGGCAATGGTTAGAAGGCAGGTGCTCATATTTATGTTCGCTATCTCTCAAAAGGTATGTTTCATACCCTATAAATGTAGTGTTTTTAAACTAAATTATAGCATTTATTAATGCTTTCTTCTAGCAGATACAGCAAAATACCATTTTAGTGGCTAATCAGGCCTTGATTAGCTGCTAGTACTGATGCAGCATTTTAGAAAGGGTTGCAAAGAGAACAGGAATATGCCAATTTAATTCTTTTGGAATATTGGTTTGAAACGCAGGAAATCTTTTCCTACAGCATTAGAAATATCTAATTTAGTCAAATGTGCCTGTCAAAACAAAGAATTAGTTTCTTCCCTGTACACTGAGTTCAGCACAATAATATATGTGAAAAGAACACTGCATATGGGTAATATGAACCAAGTCAAACACTATTCCACCTCATACTTTTATCAAGTACCTTCCAATACAGAGTCTATATACAATAAACAGGAACATTGTCAATGTTACTCTTCAAAGCCAGCACTTGTTTTGCCCTCCTAAACACTAGCAGCCCCTGCTGCAGTTTATCCCCAAAATAGCGTCCTCTGTTTTATATTAAAATTTACCTCAACCTCAAGTAGTTAACCACAGATCTCGAGTCTCATCAGACTGACATTCAGCAACACCTCAGTGGAGAAGCTGAAAACTTTACATTTAGTTTGTCAGAAAGTATTTTAAGATTGGCAGATCTTACAGAAATACAAGCCACGGCAGCGTGCATCACATCTGATGGTCATTGTGAAAGGCAAGCCGAGCTTTAGAAACCCCTTTTTCACCACCAAATTTATAATTGTCAGGGAGGTTCCTCTGTCTAGTCACTAAGGAACTCCTGACTTGAGCCGATTAGGAGCCGGAAAGGACTGACTCCAACTCTCAGCAGCATGAACTGCCCCCGCAGGAGCTCACACGGGTGGAAGTGAGAAGGGCAGAATGGCTCCGTCCCTGTCACCGCGATACCCACCGCCGGCCCAAGGCTTTTTCTCCAACGCTCCTCTTCCACAACGCGCATCCCCGCCCGAAAACATCAACCGCGGCCGCAGGGAAACCCGACAAGAGGCGGCCA
>VZTY01023289.1:727116-753176 GCA_013400935.1 Turnix velox | reverse complement strand
CGCTGGGTGCTGGGGGGATTTTTGTCTGGGGGAATATCGGAATAACCTCTATGAGATAAGTTTGTTTCGGTGTGGATGTGCGTCTCGGTTTTTACTTTCATCAAAACAGATCGGGAGCTGTGTTTATCCCAGAAGATGGCTTTCGGGAGAGCGTGTGCGTCTTCTTTTTATTTAATTTTCTTTAATTATTTTCTTTTTTTCTTTCTTTTTCATATGGGACTAGCAGAGATACAAACTAGCAAGTTGAACAAAAAAAAATGTTTTTCTTAATTTCCTCATAGATGATGCATTCTAACGACGGCATAAAAAAAATAAATAATTTAAAAAAATCTTAATGACTGTGACCTTAGCAGCACGGATAGCTGGTTTATCCCAATTATAAATCCTGTTAGTTTGCGATAATGTGTGAGTATCAAGATATAATTCACCTTTAAAAACCACAAGCGGTAATTGTAATTTTTTTTTTTTTTTCTAAAAGTTGAAATCCCTCTTTTTCCAGAGGAGAGAGCGCTGCTGCATCTGTCGCTTGGAGTGTTTTTGTCTCGCTGTTGCACAACAGAGGCTCTCCAGTCTTTAACCTAAAATGGCAGCTTTAATTTGACTGGGGCCCATTCATTGACAATGATAATAAAAAGGCTGAAAGCTAAATGTAGCTGGGTGCTTGGGGCAGAACTCTCTCCCCCTTCCCAGCCGGGCTCTGCTGGGAGAGGAACTTCGAAGCTCTCTCTAGTTTCTATCCTGAAAGTTTCCCAAGGTGTTTTTTTTATTATTTTTTAATTAAAACTAATTACTCTGCATAAAGCATGTTCTAGTCGGCAGCGTTGCTGACAAACTTAATGGTGAGGAGACAGTTGGAGAGGGCTTCTTCTGAGGGGTCAGCCTTTTTAACAGCAGCGGAAAAATGCTAGTAATGCCTTTTGAAATGAGATGCAGTCCCGGGGAGGGGGGGTGGTGGTGGGGGAAATTAACCATTTGTTTCTGAGGTTTGTAACAGGTGATTAGAACAATTACATTCTTTACATTTTCCTATCTCCAGCTCCTAAAAGCGGGAAGGGTGGTTGTTTCCTCTTGTTTGGCGTCGTGTGAACATGGTCGGGGTTTTGCGGAGATCTTTTTGATAGGGTGCAATTTTCCTCTAGGATAAAACCACAGCTGCTTGGATAAAAGTTAATTATTTTTGATGCAAGACACCATTTGAAGTTTGAAGCAGTTTTATGAAAGAGATTTTCCCTGGAAAATGCCGTAGATTCACGTGTCCCCTGTCCTATTTTTCTGTTAACCTGAACCCCTTATTTTCAGTCTCTTCTGAGCTTATTTTTGGTTTTAAAAAACAGATACATAAAAATTCTTATGGAAGCTGTAGAACATGTTCTTAGAAGTGCCACTAAATGCTTCTGATCACGACTTTAACTGAATTAGAGATTTGTAGATACTAGCTGGATAGTCATATTTGACCAAATATCTTCCTGAATATATACGTGTAATGATATTTCTGTTATTGCTTGTAAATCCTAGTTAGATTATTTAAACAGTGGGGAAAAAAGTTGCTCAGGTTTGAAACGTGAAGTTATTTGATTGCCCTTTTTTGCACACAGGTAAAGATCAGGCAGCCCTTTTAGGAAAACAGTAATTTCAAAAGCCGTCACATTGTAAAAATATCAGAACAGGAGGAATAGCAGAATGCTGGCTGTTGGGACCCAAACTGTGGAGTGCTGGGAAGTTTGAGTTGTCACCACGTTCTTTTGAGTTTGGTTAATGTGGAAACCTGAAGAGTTGGGTCAAAGAAGCACTGTAAAGACTTCCCGGTCTCTGCAGAGGGGTCAGTTAACCAGAGCATGGCTTTTTTCCATGCGAGTTATTTGCTGGTCGTGTGCTGAAAAAGCTTTAACTGAAGATCCACTGTATTTCCCCTTAATGCTGAAGTAATATCAGATGCAAAGTGAGTTATTCACAGAAAGAGATGAAAGAAACTTATGGCAAATCTGAGGAAAAAAGTGCAGAGAAGGTGGTGATGTGCTGTTGGGTCCAGGTGTCCCAGTGTCCCCTCCTGCCTGGGCATGAAGGGATGTTTTTTGCGCAGTGTCCAGTTGTCAATGGCATCAGCCCAGGCAGGACAAGGCCTGGGCCCTTGGCCAGAGGAGAATCCACAGCATTAAGAACTTGAGAGTGCTTTTATCACCTTAGCAAAACAACCAACCCAACTTGGCCCTTATTTTCTCATGAAGGTGGGAGGCCTGAGTTGTAAGGACTTCGCAAGTTTGTGAAGAGCTGCCGAAATCTCGCGGTGAAGAGCCTGTGGTTTGCCGATATTCATGGCATCCCATAGCAACCAGCTATTTGTTTTTTTGTTTTGTTTTTTTGAGTATGGTGTGATGTGTGAGGGCTGGAGGTGGGAGGAGGAGGGAAAAAGTAAGCAGAAAGGAAGAGGGTGGAAATAAACACATGCATTGCTTAGAATCCCGTGCCTAAACTCTGTCCGTTATTTCCCATTATTCTTCTTTTCACATTGATTTCCAGAAGGAAAGTTCTTTCTTAAGAACTGCTGGTTGGTATTTGCACAGCTAATGAAAGTATGGGCAACTGGGTGACAAGTGGTGTGTGCCTGAACAGCTCCCTTCCCCCAGTTCCTTTAAAACCCGACTTCCAAACCCCTGCTCAGATTTATGAGCTGGTTAACCGATGCCCGTAAGTAACACGGGTGATACTTTTATGCTCCCTGTATACATGAGAAAAAGGCAAATTTTAGTAAATAATTAAACTTGCCTTTTTTACAGATGAGTCTTTTGTGTGTGGGCAAGGCTTTAGATTTCACTTTTACAACAGAAAAGTTAACTGTATGGATTTACTGCATCTGTTTAGCTTTGTTATTTAGGCAGACATTAACTTCATCACTTTGAACCATTTATAGCTTGTTCGCACCCATACAAAAACCACTGTGGCTTTTATGGAAGAAAGTCTCAGATACTGTGTTTTGGGAGCGATAAAAAGGCAGAGGGAAGCTCCCAGTATGATTTATTTTTAGAACTCTCTCAGAGGAAGGAGAGAGGTACAATATGCAGAAATGTCCCGTGTTTTTATTAGGACTCTGATGAGATACTGAAACCTGATGGAAGAGCGTTCCTCTTGATTTCTTTCCATCTGCAGAGCCTAACTGCAGTAGTTTGTATCTTAGCTGAGACTTATCTGAGTGGTCTTGAGAGTTCCACCTTGTAGCTGCACACTGGAATTCCTACTTGGGAAATGAGATTGGAAGACGTGAATCAACAACAACAAAAAAATAAAAAGAAGGCTGTGACCTAAAGGACACATTCCAAGTGCCTGAATATGACAACAGAGCTCTTAAGGATATTCTTAAGTATACAAAAGCTGATTAGCTCTTAGCTTCCAACATTGTGACTTTTCAGAGATGTAAACATGCACCTAGAAGAAGCTCAGTCGAACCCAAGGATCTTTATCCTGCTCTTGGGTTCTGTTGTCTCATGGATGCTCCTCAGTAGTGTTTTCTGAACATCCTGATTGTTTTGCTGCATCCCCCTTATTAAAAAAGTGGGGGAGAAGGAAGCAATAGTACTTAATTTAACCTTTTTAATTCAAAAGTTGAAATGGTGCTAATTATCAAGTAAGCTACTGCGTTGGAAGAGCATTGTTACACATGACTTTGAAAGCTTATTGACGTATAGGAACTAAGCAGAAGCCCTGGCTGTCATGATGTAGGGCTGGCTTTGCTTTGTAGTGACCTATATAGCTATTTTGGGTGTGGTTTTGCCTGGCTTTCATGGGAGCTGTGATGAGAGGGCCTTGAGGGGAATGGTGGGGAATAAATAACTTGGGGAATCAATTGTCTGGAAAAAGTCATTGCAGCCAAAATGTCTGCCTTCTGCCTAATGGTTCTGAGAGGAAAATAAAATTCCATGTGTACGGTGCTGATCTTAGAGGTTATTATGTCCAGGCTTCATTTAAATAGGGACTGGTGATGATAGTGAACAGTGCAGTAACTCACCTACCTGGGAATGGCTTGTAGAAAAGCTGGTGCTGGACAGTTTTGGTACTGCTTCAGTTGTGATGTCCTTGAGCCACTTTCTGAGTCATTTTGTTGAGTTTTCTGTTTAATAATAGGACTTCAACAGGTAGCTGGCTTTCAGTTTTCTTCTTAGTGATTTTTTTTTTTACCATACTACAGTTTATTATGGTTTCTATCTACAACTTAAATGTCACTTCTTAAAGCATTTTATGGAGGTGTGCATCAGATGTAACATGTTTGATGCCTTTTAGGTAGCAAGACGTGTCTTGCTCAGAAGTACAAACCTTGTATTTATTCCTATTTCTCTTTCCTCCACCCTCCAAGAGCTTTCCCATTTTTTTTTTTCTCCTATTAATTCTTCGTAATATTGCTTACTGTCCAGAGTTTGGAGGATGCTTTGGTTAGTGTGAGAAGAGCTGGTTGTACCAAAGCCCCATGAGATCTCATGTTGGACCTTGGGCTCTGCCTGGCATGGGGATGGTGGCAGTGAAGAGTCAGAAAGGGAGTCACTCGGATGCTACCATTTTTGATGGTTTTTCATGACCTTCTGAGAAGGAATGGCCTCCTGTAATTTCAAACCTTTTCATGGCAGTAATGTTCCTCCATCACTTACTAGCTAAGAAGTCCAGCTGTAATGGTTTCCCTTGCTCTGTGTATGGGGTAGTTGCATGTGGGGAGGGTCTCATCCCATCATGCTTCCTGTGACACAGGGATAGCTGTTGTGGGATAGCCCTTGCCAAACAGAGAAATGTGGGATGTGGGGAAACTCCTGTGGGGGAGAAATGTGTTTTTGAAAGGAGAAGGAAAGCTTTGGAGACCTAGGATGATGTGGCCAGTGGTAAAGCAGATCAGAACCTGGAGTGAGTCCAGGGAAGACTTTAATAAAGGCACTTTTGTCCTAGATCTTAAAATAGGAGGCTTGTAGATTTATTTACAGGCTAACCAGGATTTGTTAAATGGGTAGTCTCTAGGTGTTAAGGAAAACTGGACATTTTCTGAAAGAGAATTTGGGGGAAAACTAAATAAAACTGAACTGAAAGCTGGATTTTTAGAAGAGGTTGGTGATAGAAAAGGATAGGGTAGTACATGGAGAAAAAGTCTTCATCAGAGAAAGCCCTGGTGTAGTGCTGTCCTGGGAGAAGTGTGAAACAAGCTCTTATGTGAGAGGAACAGAGAAATGCTGTTAAAATCTTCAGTATTGACAGCTTGGGTGAGCTAGTATAAAGGGGAAGTCTGCATTGATGATAGCTCACTGTAAGAAAATATTCCTTGCTTGAGAGAGGATTCATTGATATAGCTGTTGAGACTGTATTCCAAAGCTGATACATTACTCAGTAAAATGTCTCATAGGAAAGTGCCATGTTGATGTGGACTGTGGAGAATAGCGGTTTAGTATTTCTTTTTGTTGAAAATAAAGGAAAAGGACACACACCATTGTTTTAATGCTTGATAGAAGAATTGAGGAAAAGAAGGTAACAGTGAGGCTAACAGATGTTCAAATATCCTGATAAGGCTGTGATAAAATTGTACCTATGTAAGATGCATCTTCGTTACTCATTTTAAGGCAGAACAAGTGTTACGAGAATCTTACCTATTCCTGGGTAGGTGACCATATCTGATGTCCGATAATCTGGCATCCTAGGTAACTCACTGCTTTCACTTCTATATTTGAATGTGCGGTGTTTGTTCATGTGGAATCAGAAATACCTAAAGGACCATAGTTGTGGTTAGTAGCTTGAAAAATGATCCAAGAACATGATATTTTTTTTGGTCCCAGCTGTCTGAGATGTATCTAGGCAAGTCCTAGATACATCTGATTGAGTATGTGCTCTGGTTTGTGCTGCTGTTGAACCACAGTAGCTGCTTCTTGGATTTGGTGCTTTATTGCAAAGCAGAAAGTTGGCAGGTTGGCATCTCTCTCTGGTTGTTGGTTTTGGAGGTACTTGGACTGTGTTGATAGCTACTGGGAAGATTTTGCAGACTTCACAGCATGTTCGTGTCAGGATGACATGAAGGCCCTGTGTCATTGTAGCCCTTGCTTGTGTGAGATTCCTTTAAACCCCGATGAGGGGGACTCTCACTAAGAGTATAATTCTTGCCTTAAGTTGTTTTAACCGTGAAGAATTAAATGGAGAGTTTATAGTGAGCAATTTAATCTCTCTCTTGATTTAGAAGGGAATCATTCAGCAAGCATGTTAAATAGGGGTTTTTTGACTGCCTCGGGAGGTGAGTCTGGGAGAGACCCGCTAAGTAATTCACTTTATTTATCAGTATCGTTAGGATGTGTCTGCTGTGTTTTGCATTCACTGTGAGTGGGGTACAGCCTTATTCATCCTTGCTTTAATCATCGTGGGGAAGGAGACTTCAGTTTCACTCCCCCCCTCTTTCTCCCTTGATCTCTGCAAAGGTACCTTGTTGTTTTGTTGTGTTTCTTTTCCGTGCAGAAGGAAGCAAAGGCAGTTACATGATTCTTTAATTCCACTGTAACCTTACCAGAAGTTACTGAAAAAATTGCATCAGTTCCACCTGCATTTCTCCTTTGCTACAGTTCTGCAGTAATCCCCAGCCCATGCTGCCTTCCCTCGCAGAAGTGACTCTTGGTGAAGGTACTTTTGTATTTTAAACAGGATTTGAACTTCGTGGCAGCTTTGCAGAAGGAAAGGGCTGTTCCAGAGAAGTGTCATGGCTATTGGGAGAATCAGCTTGTCAAAGGCAATGCTAGAACAGAAACAGACTTTCCAGCTTGGGTCCCATAATTGTTGTAGTAGGTAGTCTTTGAAGGAAAGTGCGTTAGATGTGCTGAAACTTTAAAAAAAGGGAAAGGTGGGTGGTTTTGTGTGGTTTTTCACTTACCATGGTTAGATTTTGAGAAATGCTATGGTTAAGGTGACTGAGTTCTTGAATGGCTACTTCTCACCAAAATAAACTAATGCCTCATACCCCTGCTCCCTGCCAACCAAACCAATGATTAGTTAATTTTGGGGTGTTAAAAAAAAATTTGCTGCGAAAAAGTGAAGGGAAGGTGAAGGGAATTGCTTTTTTTTTTTTGCAGTTACTTAAATGACTAATATCTATGATCTATTTCTTTCCTTTCACCACCAGTCCCCTTTTCTTGCCCTTTCCTCCAAAAGAGAAGAAACCAGAATGCCTGCCTTACTGCTGCCTTTCTAGATGAATGATGGTTGACCTCTGGCTTGTCAGTGGTTCAGGTGTGATTCCCCTGCTGAGATTGTCATGTGACCTGTGGCACAACTGGACTGTGCAGTATGGGGATGGTTGGGCAATGTGAAGTTTTTGCTCTGGGTGGATCTGGTCTTGTGGGGGGCACTCAGAGGCACATATTACCAAGCTGGCATACCCCATCTTATCCCCCTTGAGACTTCTGGGATCTGCTGCTGTCCTCCTATGTGGCTCTGACTCAGAGATTCATGGTGTGCTCTGTGCCTGCCCAACAATAAAGTTTTTGGTAGGTAACTGGTACAGTCAGGAAGGCTGAAAACCCCTTTGTCTGATCTGATACATTGTAAGGAAGGTGGTGTTCTGGGGCAGGGTGCTTTTTTTTCCTCTGTGGTGTGTACCAAATGAGTTGTTTCTGTTTTGAGGTGCCTCCAGGTAGGCAGTGAACTTTGAATAGTGTGATAAGGACTCCAGCGGGTGAGCTGTCCCGCTTGCTGCTGTCATCGATTCAGCTTGGCTGTGGTAGTGATATATTTGATATGTGTTCACTTCTTGCTTCTCAAGTGAAATGGCATGTCCACAGTAGGCAGTCCATCACAGAACGAGGCAGATTGATCTTCAGAGAGAAACCATGGGGCAGGAAGCCTGGAGACAAGGCATCTAGAACACGTTGTCACTCGCCTGCAAAACAGCGCCTTGCAATGTCTTGGGTCAACTGCCTCCCTCCAGGTTCTCTCTCTCTCGCTTTCTCTCCTTCTCTCTCTTAGAGCTTGTGAAAACAGGCACGTCAGCTTTCCTCTCATTGGTTTACTTGGATACTGGTGACAGGAGGGTCAGCAGTCAGGAGAAAAGGCAAAGTTCTTGTGGTTTTCTCCTTATCGGAAATGTGTAGCTTTTCTCCATCCTAACACAGAGATTAATGGTCACTTTCCCAATGCTTTTTTGTGGATTTTTTTTTTTTTAAGTAGGATGAAATCTTCTTTACCTTATTCTTATGAAGGTACCTTTATTTTGATAGTATATTTGTAACAAATTTTTCTCTGATGGAATGTTGCACTTTAACTATTACAGCATTTGTACTTGAATTTTTTCACTTGCTCTGAAGATAATGGTGGAAAGCTACTGAATGTCTTCTTGTGGTCCACCTCATCATTTCTAAGTCAGGGTATGGTCTGAGAAATGCCGTCAGCTAATTTAACCGGACATTGTTCAGAAAGAAGTTTCCTCTTTGCCTTTGTCCCCCTTCACCCTTCCTCCCAACAGCATGGCTCTGCTACTTTGTTACAGCAGCAGTGCTTGTCAGGTCCTTCTGTGAACCACTTTAGTTCACTAAAATGGCAGAAAAATAAGGAGGTAAAATGGAGAGCATTTTGCTGTTGTAATGAATCAAACTGGCTCATAAAAGGATCTGATGAACACCAGAGCTGGTTCTAAGGATGAGGGGGGTTGGTGGCTTGGAGAGCAGCAAGGCCTTTTCATCTTTTCATTTTGGTGGCAGTGAGCAAGTGGATTGAATCAGTTGCCTGGGAACCTTCATGAGAGAAAGAGAAATGGAGTAATCATCTGTGAAGCAAAGGACACCAACAGAAAAAAAACCTGCTGGCCTGAACTCAAATTGATACTAAAATTTGTTTATTATAGTGATGGTACGGGTTGCATTCTATAAACAGTTTGTTGGGATTAATAATTAGCTGCTCAGAAATCAGTTTTTGTTTTGAGCTAGGGGAAAAAATAGATTTACAATTGTATAAATGGCTTGACTGATATTTCAGATTTAAAGTATTAAATCTTTAAAACAATTTATTCACAAGAAAGTACATTGCTTGGGGGTGAGTGCATGTGATTCTTTGGCAAGCTTGTCCATTAGGTTCATCAACCTTCTGAGCCAATTTGTCTCAAATACTATGAAATCAATGTTTGATTCAGTTATTCAGAGTTTATTCTTTTATATCTTTATTATTTCAGTTAGTTTGAGATGGTATGAGAGCTCTTGGTCATAGTAGAAGGCTGTTACTTCCTGTCACACTCTAAAGCTTTCTAAAACAAAACGAATGCACTCTTGTTTTTTAAAATTGGTGGGAAAATTGCATTGCAAATGAAACAATATATTTATATGTAAAACAATCTGCTTACTTACTCCTGTAATATGATATTCTTGCTGTTCTCCAGGGAGGGAGATGGGCAGTTTATGTTGTGCAGCTCAGCAGAGGCAGGAAAAGTTCACAAAAAAATCGGGATTCTGACTCTAGCTCCTGCTCAGGCCACCTGCTAGCTTGAGGTGACTCTTTCAGCACAGCAGGAATGTGGCATGAGAAACTGCTGGCTTTCTGAAGACCCCTGGTTAGTTTTAAAGTTATTTGTGTAAAGTGCCTGCAGTGTGAAAGAAAGGGACTTCTTAGCAGGTGGAAGAGTGGAATCTCATGTGTTCCTTACATTTTTTTTTTTCTCAGGATTTGGGCAATTGTACAAAAGGTGAGCACTAGCCATAGTTATAAAAAAACCCCTCGAATGTGATTCACCATCTAGATTCATCTTTGCAGATTTTGCGTCTAAAATATTATCTTTTGGGAGCTACAGGAGATGGTGAGAAGAGTAGGGGAGGGGACTTGGAAATTCTAGCTCAGTGTGCTGAGGGTATTGCAAGCTGCTTCTGGTGAAAACTGTGAGGAGTGGTGGCCCTGACTAGCATTGTGTGTGTTCAGAGTGAATATTGTAGTTACTAAAAGCAGCTTGTTTACATTAGGAATTGTATGTGCTAGCTCTAATGGGCATTAGGAAGCCCAAAGCACAGCTGTAGAACATCTGTCTCTGGGACCAGGTCTTGTCTGTCGGATGAATTTTTGTCCTGCAGTTCATGTTCAGATTAAAAAAAGAAATACAACTTTTATTTTCTTAATAGCAAAATTCTTAGCCATCCATCTTGAAGACCAGTTTACGCCTGGAAGGCTATCATGCTGTTGTCTTGAATGTAGAACTTCAGTTAATACTGAGTCACTATTTTAACTCCACTTCCTCTTTAATCCGATCATCTTGCTTGCTATATGACAACACCTTAATTTAAAGGCTACTTATTCCACTGGATTAAATTTGGAGGTGTCTGGAGTGGTGCAGGAAGGGCTTAGGAGGGACTGAGAGACAGTGTTGCACACCCTCCCCAGAAAAAAAGCAAGAGAATGAGAGATAGGAGCAACTGGGGTATTTTCCCACTTACTGATGCAGAGTGTTGTTGATGTATGGTCTGTACAATTGCATAGGGCTTGCTGAGAGGTCAGGAGGAATTCTGAGCCCATAATTCTGCTCTGAGAAAAAAATACATGCAGTTCCAGTTTGATGCTCTTTGTCTCAGTTATGCTTGGTAGTGATAGAAGGCAGAATACCTATTTAGTGCACACACCCTGACACATTTGGGTGGTTTTTCTTTTCAAGGTTAGCAGCCTGAGTAGATTGTCACAGGCCAGGAACTTGAATGCTACTCCAAACTGGTGTACCAGGTTCATAATGATGTGTTTTGAGGTCTGCCATTTTGGGATTTATAGTAGTTGTTTATCCAGCAACTCTTGTCACATGGTTCTTTACCAAGTGCTAGTTTGGCCTTGCTGCTTGTCCTCATGAAGTAGATAACAGCTATCTTTAAAAACTGAGTTGGTTTGATACTTAGCACTTTAAAAAAAAAAATCCCATTAAAGTGTTTAGAGTCTGTCTGAATAGCCTGCTATTTTGTTGAATTTATTACTTCTTCCTTTAAATGTTTTTCTTGGGAGAAAATTCTAAAGAATGATATGAGTTTCAGGATTATGAGCTTTGCCCTTGCCCTGCATAGTTTCCAAAATAAGCTCTGTCAAATAATCTGTATTATATGCTGAGTTTAGGTTTAGGAGTCTAAAGAGTTTAGCTAATATATTTTCTGTGCTATGTTACTAGCCATTTTGACTTGTGTTTTCTGTGAGGTTTTTCTTCCATCTCAAGTATTTAAACTAAAACTGAACAATCTCTTTGAAGAGCTGTGTGATTCCAAGAAAGGGTATGTAATTTGTTGGGTGTGATCTGTGAGTTATGGTGAGTTTTACTGTACCTGTGGAAACTTTGATCCTTTCAAGTCCTTGGAAAGAAACCACTGGCTTGTGCTGCCTTGTACCTGATGAAAGTTGAGCAGGAGGTGTGTTCTGCGCTGGGCATATGCTGCTGTCTCCAGGCTTGGGCTGTGCTCAGTGTAGAGTGGCTATAGAACCTTCCTTGTCTTGGAAGAATCAGGGTTAGGCTTGAAGGTAGAAAGGCAGAGTTCTTCCATTGCTTAATGACAGCAATTACTATGTCTCCTGTATCTGTCAAAGGGAAAATTTGTACCCCTAATTTAGGAGCATGCTTCCCACTTTGTAGGTAATAGAGAGGGTTGTTTTCAGCAGCTAAAATGTTGCACAATGACTTGTGGATTGGAGCTGAGGATTGAATACAGTCTTCTGGTAATTCCTTTAAGTGCTTAACGTAAATATGCTGTAGTTATTTTAAGTACTTTTTTATAACAGTAGTAAAACTTTAGGCCAGTGCTTTTGGCTGGTATCATCTTTTACCAGCTGCTGTTTAAATTGGAAAAAGTTCTGTCAAGTGTGAAAAAAAAAATTCAGGGTAATTATTACTAAAGTTTAAATTTATAACACAGTTTAGTTTTGAAATATTACCAAAGTGAACTTAAGACCCACTGTAGGTACTGAGTAACATCCAGGGAAATACTGTATGTGTTCCAGTATTTAGTATTGTCAGTGATTCTGTTAAAACCCTCATCCACCTTTTTGCCTCCCCTTCAAAAACTTAAAACAGATGATAAACTCTCCTTGAAATTTTTGCTGTTGGAACATGGTAATCTTTTATAAAGGAATGGTAGCATTTCACCAGAGTTGGGTGCTTATTATTTTGCATGTCCTTGTCTCATTCATGCTGTGGTCTTCACAGATGTTGTAATCTCACTTGCATTTGTGAAGTACTGATAACACAGCCTGAAATACAGTTTCTGCATGAAAGGAAGGTTAAGTGATATACTGGAAATTATGTACTGTTGAGGTAGCATATTTATCAACAGTGATTAGAACTATGTTACGAGTAAGATCTAGCTTGTTTAGTACCAGAGAACAGCTCTGCCAAGTAAGACCAAAGGTCTGTCTCATCCAAAAGCCTGTTTCACAGTGACCATGATGTAGGCTGTCCAGAAACAGAGCAAGTCCTCTTAGCCTCCACTACTCTGCAGCTCAGAGTTACCTCAGAAAGTGTGATAGGTAACAATCATTTTTTCTTGCATGAATTAGTTGAATTAGTCTTGTCTTTTCTTGGTCTCTGTAAACTCTTGGCTTCCATTGGGACTGTGGCAATGAGTTCTGCCGCTTAAGTACACATTGTATGAAGAACTGCTTCCTTTTATTTGTTTTGTTTTGAACCTGCCACCTGCTAGTTTTGTTTGATGTTCTCTAGTTTCCTTGTTAAAAGAAAAAGGGAACAATAGTTTGCTACTTACCTGCTCCATCCACTGATTTTGTAGACTCTTACGCTCTCTCTGGTTGTTCCTTCTCAAGGCTGGAGATTGTGAAGAGCACTGAAGTGCCTGTTATCCCTCTTTAGTCCTTCAGTAGTTTTTTTTCTTGAAGCAAAGGTGAGCATAGGAAAGAGGGGCCCTGCATCAAGATGTGGGCATCTGATAGACTTGTACATCTCATCTCTTGTACAATTATGAGTTTGGGGATTGTTGGTTTCTTTTTAATTTTTTTTTTTCTTAAATATTCCTAGCATTTCTGTTACCCTTCTGACAAATCTCATCTTCCTGGATCTATTTATTCTAGCTCCCAAACCTCTTTCTTGACAACAAAGTAATCGGGTCAGAGCTCAGTAAAATGTATGCAAAACAGTTGGATTGTATTTTCTCAG
Source organism: Turnix velox (assembly GCA_013400935.1). Taxonomy (NCBI): domain Eukaryota; kingdom Metazoa; phylum Chordata; class Aves; order Charadriiformes; family Turnicidae; genus Turnix; species Turnix velox. The sequence goes on along the minus strand of VZTY01023289.1, from coordinate 740,068 downwards.
GTGTATTGCCTTCTGTTTACCTACACTGCATCTCATCTGCATTTTATTACACTTTCTCTGGGTACATTGAAAGTCTGCTACTTCTTGCATAGTTGATTTTAATTTTTACCAAAATGAAGTTGTTAATGTTATCAGCAAACTCACTTCAAGGCTCTTACCAACTATTTGTGGATATTTTATGTATATGCTAAACAATACACATCTGTAAAAGTCAGGGGATGTTTCCTAGTATTTTTTTTCCTGTTTTGAGTTGGTTACATTTCCATGGGAAGACCTTCTCTCTTTTGGCGATGTAACTTGGTTTCTTTAGGAACCCTGGGTGGACAACCCTTGTTCAGCAGATGGCACATGTTCTGGTCATCCAAGTTACCTCAGTCTTGGACCACTTACCAATTGTTTCAGACAGTTCTCATGTATTAGTAAGACAGGACTGTTTCATTGGAAAGCATCAATGTAATTTTCATAGCCTGTACTTAAGCTGGTTGCCCATGAACACTGTTTCTGTGCCTTCTACCTATTTGCTTGTACTTTTGACAGTCTAGAAGTGTAAGTGATGGAAGTAGTGTTTGCCACCAAGCTATTATATGTTGGAGTGAATAGACAGAGTATTTTATTCAGCTTTTCAGAACTCATGGGTGAATACCATCACACTTTGGTAACTTGCTGCCATTTGCCTTGGTTTGATGAGACTTTACATGATGAAAAAGATGACAGCTACCCCTAGCTTCCCCAATGACAACAGATGTAAAAAACTTTAAATTTTCTTTATTTTGATGGAGTATTTCTTTTGTATCTTGATTATATGTTTTCTCAGCCTCTAGCAGACTTCATGTACCTGGCATTTGTGAAAGGACCTTCATTACTTTTCCTCTTTATGAACACACCTTTTGTTTACAACTTTACTTGTAATTCTTTTTATTTATTCCCTTCTTGATGCAAAACATTCTTAGTGAGAGTGTATGGTTTAATGGTGATCAATTTCTCTCCAGTTTCTTAATTTTCCATGTTTTTTTTTTTTGACTGTTGTCTGCAAGCATTTTGTCCAACTGTCTCATTTAATTTCTCTTGCTAAAGATCCTTGCTTTCATATGTTCTCTTTGAAAGCAGGAATTCCAATGATGTGTTTTTGTTGATGTTGCACTTTTAGGAATGCTAACCTTAAATTTATTTAATGAATTTCATTAGCAGTAGCTGTGACTCATGGAATACTCAAGTCAATTATGATATGGACAAATCTGAGTGTAATATAATTTGTGGGATGTTGAAATAGTCCAAAGTCTGTTTAAAACGCAGCAGTGTTGCCCTGTGTGCTTCACTGTAACTTTGGAATAGTTGTTTATATGTGGTTTTATAACCTGTTTTCTTCTTGCCAACAAACCAGTCACCTTACCAAGTTGTACAAGTGGCATGGAAATTTATTTTGAATGCCACTGATCTGTTTAAGAGTGAGACAAAGCATGTGACTGTGTCCTTCAGTTGTAATTCCCCATCAATTGTAAATTGATGCATTTGTTCAAATACACGGTATAAAGCAGTATCACAATCAAGCTGTAGTTATCATGGGAACCATAACTTTGTTTTTCTTTTTCTTGGCTTGCTATGTGAAAAACTGCACTGTAGTATATTATTTAATTGTTTAGTACTGAAGTCTCTCTGTTTAATCATAGTATGTGACATGCTACAGTACCACTCTGTATAAAAACCTTTGGTGCTTGAAGCAGTGGTGGAACAGTAGGAGTTTATTCATGTTTGCATGTATTGATATGAGTACCATATTTAGAAAGTAATTTGTACAAATAATAACCACCTCATAATGAGGTATTTTTTGAGACTTGTGGTGCTTTGCTTAGCTGGGAATTACTTGAAATGTAGGAAGTCTGTAACTCTAAAGCCGTAGGTGTTGACTGCTGCTTCTATGTGTTTCATTTGGTAATTTCTGTTATCCTGAAAGTTAGTTAGGCTTTCAGAGTAGTCTGTAATATGCACTGAATATGCAGTAATTCAGTGTAAGCAACTGAATTTTGGGGAGTTTGACACACAAAAAAATGTTAGCTGTATAAGATAATGAAATATTTGAGACCCCCATAGTCATCAAAGTAGGCAAACTGATTTTATAAAGAAGGAGCGATTGCTTTTCCAAAATAGGTTTTCTGAAAGGTGGCAAGTTTGAGTTCATAACACTTTTAAATAAGGAGAATTATGAGAGATCTTATGAAGTTGGTTTTTGCTACCAAGAATGCAGATGCCATGAAAAGGTTTGTGCCCATTCTGATTGTTGAGCAGTCACGGCTGTGCTTTGATAAGTTAATTTTTAAACTTTCACATGAAACTTATTTCAGTATCTAGGTAGCGTGCCATGTGTACAGGATAAGTTCATTGGTTGTTTTGTTCTTAAAATAAGTTAAATTTGCAGTCATCATGCCTACAGGTAAATTTGTTTAGGATAAGAAGGAAAGAAACTATATGCAAATATAGGTTTTGGCTTAGGAAGGAGTTTTAGGATGGGGTTGTTTCTTACTTCAAATAATACTAACAAAACACCTAGAAGAAAGCAGAAGGCTGGTTTTCTATCTGCAGAGTAAAGGTTGGTAAAAAAATTTGAAGTAATAAGGGTTGAAGCTGATCCAGCTTAGACACGTTCAAAAGCAGTGTGTTGTGAGATGATGTTTGATGAGAGGTGCTCTTGACATTTTTTTTGATAGGTCTTCCTAAAGTAACCCATTTATGCCCGCTCCTAATTAACTTGGTTTAAAAACTGCGCAGTGGTTGTGCATTACTGCAAAGTATCTCTCCTATTGGAAGATTACAAGCTATCAGTCATTCACTTACCAGGTTTAAATGGAATAGGGGCCTTTATGGGCTGATTTATTAAAATGCATTGCTTCCATGCCTGTTTAAAGTGTACCCAGGAAATTTGTTATGAAAAAATGGCACAAAGACAGTTGGAGAAGATTTCGTCATGGTCTATGAATAGCTGATAAACAAAACGAGGTGCTATAATGCTGTCGTTTCCTCCCTTAACCTCCTTGTCCTCCAACCCCCCCCACACATGTGATTCTTAAAGTGGCACTGGGACAGGGAAGTAGGTCTTAATCTAGTAGCATGAATAAAGATAGATATTACAGGTATCTGCTCTGGTTTGTCAAACCAGACATCTGACCTTTTGGTACTTCTGTCCCCCAGCAATAAGGCCGTATCTTTGGGGGTGCTTTTAGAAGGCTATGCTGCATCAAGTACATTCTTAACAAAGACCTCTACGTAGCTGGGTACTGCACCACAAATGGCAATTAACTCATTAAATTGTAACTTTGAATTGCTTAAAACTGAGATGATTGCATATGAGGTTTCTTTATTTCAAACTATGTTAGGAGCTTAGTGTCTGGAATATGAGAAAGATACCAAACTAAAGGGCAAGGCAGCCTCTCTGCAGGACAAGTAAGTCTTTCAGATAAGGTTGGTGTTGATGATGGTGTTGATGATCTTGTATTACATTATTTTTATTTGAAAAGGCATATATATTGATGAGTTGTATGAAATCATGTCATTTGGGTTCCACAGCCCTATTTTACAGGATTTGTGGAGTAGCTACACATTAGCTCAAATAGAGTCCCTGTGTAGGGTTGTTTGTAGTGTAAAATCAAAACTGACTCTTTGACACCAAGCTGTCAGTTTTCCTTGCTTTTTCAAAGACTTAGATATGTTATTTGTTCCTTCTGTTCTTCCCTGAAGTTTAACAGGGTGATAAGCTCATCTTGAGAGAACTACAACAGCAATCTCTTGGAAATTTTTTGTGGAAAGTACTTTTAACGTGTTCATGAAGACTACCCTACTGTGGCTCTGATGCTTCCTTTTTCTGTTGAGTGATAATTTATCTGAATCAGACTGATGTGGTTGAAGCATGGACTGACTTGCATTTACCCATCACTCAGCCTCATTTTCTTACTAATAAGATAAGTAGAAGGAAATAAATGGTTTGTTTCTGTTTAAGTGATTTTTGCATGATTGAGAATGATTGTTTTCCGTCTTCTCTCTTCTTCCCCCTTCACTCTCCTATCTCTACAAAAGGAACAGTTAAACTAACAGTGTTTTTAGCTGGCAGAGGAGAAAAATAATCCGAACATATAATGATACAAATATAAAAGAACTTAATTATTTGAATATTGAGGTTGATATTTCTGTAAGTTTGGAGTAACTTCTGAAAGTCATGAAACTGCGAAGAAGAATAAATCAGTATGGACTTGATTCTTGCTTTTTTGAGAGGACAGGCAAGTTGGGGCTTTACAGTGAAGGGTCTGGATAGTTTCAGAACATAGGACTGCAGATGAAGACAGTTGTCTTAGTCACCTGCTATGTTTAAATGGATGCATATTTGGAATTAGTGGCATTGGTGACACTGATGTTATAAGCACTTTGCATTTTTTTGTCTGAAATCCCATCCATCATCTCTTTCCAAAAAGTTAAGAGTTAGCATATTCTGTCTTGTGATTAGCCTGATTGTATCTTGCTGTTCTTTGGGTCAAGGAGCACCATTTGTCCTATGTGATTACAAAGCAGTTGTGCATTAACTGGTAGATCCATAATAGATACAAATACATACACAGCTGGCTTTTTCAGTGCTAACATCTCCAAATTTGATATTTGTTTTTTTTGTCTTGTAATTTCTTTTTTAAAATCTTTATGAAATTAGTAACTTGAATCTTCTGTGTAGTTAACTGCAACCCTAAATGTTGCTGAGAAGGAAAGATCATTGTAAGTTTGGGTTTTTTTCTGGGGGAAAGAACAAAATTTAGAATCATGTTTATCGTTCATCTTAGTCCAAGTCAAGGTTTCTAGAACATGAAATGTCATTCACTGGAATCAAACTGATATCATACTGAGGCTTCTGTTTTAAGATATAGGTATTTTCAGCAGTGGGGGGTTAAAAATGGTATCATGAAATATATTCCTGTTATCTTGAAATATGTCTTGAGTCAGCAGCTAAGTCAATTCCTGGTTTTGAAACTTGATAGATCCCAGCCTCTGGTATTCCTTCAAATAAAACTGTCTTTTGCTTAGAGATGGAACATTTGGAGTTAGTCATAGATGCAAGCTTTGAGAAGTTGTGAAAATGAGGCCCAGATTGTAGTAAGAAATCACTCTTTTAGCAGTTTAATTTGCTCATTCAAGAGATTTGGCAATGTGAAAAGCAGAAACATATTATCTGGAGTGGCATTTGCTTTCCCTGTATCCATGTGTATATGTCATTTTTTGTTGGCTAGCTAACTGACCGCAGCAAAGTCATTATGTGAGATAAAGTAGAAAACTTGCAAAAGAAAAACTGTCCACTTGCACTAATTTTTGTATATTAATCACAGGTTATTCTTCATTTATGACCCTGAAAATCCATGTTTCCTGATAGAGAGCTAATATTTCTTTAGCTGATAAAATTTCTCTCTCGTCTGTAATAAGTATAGCCTAAGGTGTGTAGGTATCTATTGTAAGCTTTGGGATCAGATTTTTGTCAATCTGGAACTTTTAATTTTCTTCTTATATAGTTTGTTGGTAATTGATTAAGTTGCTGATCACTGCATGGAGGCAGTGATTGAGTGGATCTGCGCTATGCAACTTTAGGTAAAAGATCACTTATATAATGATGCCAAATGATAATGACAAAGTTAAAACCACAAATAATTTATTTTTCTTCAGCAATAGTATTGCAGTTCTGTGAGATCAACGTTGGTTTCCCTTTAAAAAGATTTCAGAATTGTTGGAGAAGCATCCTGTGTGATAGGTTTTGTATTCAGTGAGTTCTTAGATGTTCCTGAAAGATTTATAGTGAAGTCCAAAGCATTTCAAGGCCAAGTACAGCAGTCTTGTCAGATACAGCTTTACAGCCTGGTGACTTATAATGAGAGTAGAATGTAATTAGAAATTGTCCATGTCTTTACTGAGTACTGATGAAAACTATGGCTCAAAGGTTAATTCAAATAATAATTAATATTGGTTTCTGTCAGAACAGGGTGGTAATGAAATCTTTGTCATACGATGACTCTGATTTTAAGAAGTAGGTGCAGAAGAAATAGAGGCTACAGTTTACCTTTTCTGATTATATTCAGTTATTTTACAATCAGCATGATAGCTTGATAAAGGATAATTTGAGCACAATTTAAACATACTTAGAAATATTACAACCTACACTGAAAGTCATGTAACATGTTGCATCTGTTGAAGGAGATGAATTCAAAGCTAAATATCTGAAGTAGATCGATTTACTACAAATGATCCTTAAGAGCTGTCTGAAGAATTTTTTTTTTTTTGTTGTTAATAACTGAGCAATACCATGTGTTTGTGAAAAGTATTCTTAATAAGATTTGCTAGCATGAGAAATGTGGGATGTTACATTGATGTTTGTTTAAATTGGACTAGTTTCAACGAAAGCGATAGACCAGGTTTTGCTGGCAACCAAAACAAATTCTGTTCAGTTTCTTTTCCCGAGCTGAAATTTTCTACTGGAAAGAAATAAATGCTGTTAGCTTTTCCTTAAGCTATAATTTTTCAGTTGTAAGCTGTTAGACCTGGTTTTTTGAGAGGACTTTCTTGAATGCTTTGCTAACTTCTGTTTTTATTATGTCTGCTCTGATCACATTCTTACAATCAACCTGCTGAAGAGCTTCTCCAGAGACTTATAGATGTAGCTTGGTTTTGTGGGTCCAGATAGTTTTGCACAGTGTACCTTTCTCAAACCTCTCCTTTCCATTCAATTTGCTTGGCTTAAATGATGGTGGACTGCCTCCCACAATTTTAAATTAGCTGTGATTTCACGTCCCTTTCCTCTGTTGCCAAGGAGGAAACTTAAACACATCTAAATCTGATCTGACAAAGATTAGATATTTTCATTCTTATGTTTGTGAAAGTGATCACAAGACTGATTTTGTTTGTTTGTTTGTTTGTTTTCCTTTCCATTTATCTAGAATAATGCTTTCCATACCAAGTGATTTGATTCTTGGGAAGCAAAGAGTCTGCAGTTGAGATTGGACCTCTCAGGAACAGGAGAACCCAATGGGAAATTGGTTACATGGTGGGAAGATGAAAAAGGATCTCTGTGTGTGTTTGAGGGGTGTTTTGAGGCTGAGGCTCTGTTGAGAGAGATGAAGTATTATCTGAGTTGCTATCTCAGAGCTATTCCTGCTTCATTCTTCATATATTTTTTTCAGTAGCCTCAATGAGAATGTCATTGCTATGCTGAAATTTCCACTAGGTGACAGTGGGAAAAAAAACCTAACTCACAAATTTTAACAATAGCACCAAGAAGTTGTTCACTGTGCTAGTTAGATACTTATTTTTCTCTATTTTATTGTAAAGAAAGAAACACTGGCTTGGGAGCTAAGGGGCGTTTAGTCTTAGAGAAAGGTCTGAAGTAGCAGGATTTGGAGAGGCTAGTGAACAATCCTGACTGGGAAGTAGAAACTTTATTCAAAATGAAAACTGCATACACCTTTGAAAAGCTAGCAGAAGAAAAATCTACAGGACAACTGAAACATTTTATTATTGGAGAGTTAAATTTGTATGTTTATTCTCAATGACACAGTTCTTTGAGGGAATCCATTGTCTGTAGAATTGATCCAGCTTCTGTAGTAGGTCTGCTGTAATGGTAAAAAAAAATCTTTCTGTATCTCAAATAGTGAGATTTACTGAAATGTACAATCCTACTACAAAAATCCTTCACTGTACCAAGACACAAATGTGCCAGAATCTGTGCTAGTACTCAAAGGTGTCACTGTACAAATGTGAATAGGTGAAAATTTGAAAGGGAGGTGTCTTGTTGAATGTCCTAAAACAAGTTTTTGATAGTTCAGTTTGCCATTTTTAGGTTATACAACAGTTCTTCCAGTCCCTTTTCATGTTGATACAGAGATACCAACTAGGACTACTCTTGTTTAACTAGAGATGTGTGCACTGGTGCAAAAACATCATCTCTGAAAAGCAATGAGACTACATGGTGGGGAGAGGGATAGGAGGAGAGAGGATGGTCATTCCTCTTCAACTTTAATAGTAGCATAAGTGGGAAATTAGGTCTGCTTGAAATGTTTCATAGACTATTCCCTAGTTTGCTTTCTCCAACCACTTGAAATTCTTTGGGAAGGGAATCTTCCAGAGGGTTGTATCCATGCTGCAGAATAGCCGGTTGTCGTGTGAAATTGATGTGAGCCTTAGTTTCACTCTGCCTCCACTAAAATACACTTTTACGGTAGTTTGTGCAGGATCAGCATAGAGGAGTACAAAGAGGGAGCTTTTCAGTACAAAGGCTGCCTGTTTGGCCTGCCCAAACCACCGTGAATGTGTTTAAAGGGGACTTTTATTACCATGGAAACTCTCAGACAGGAAGGAATTTGTCCTGCCATATCTAGAAAATAGTCTGTAATGGTCAGCTCTTGGAACAAAAGTGTTTCAAATAGTGGGAATATATTTAAAAAACCTTGTGGTGAATATGTTTTTTTAAAAAACAGAATATGTAAAACCCAATCTTATGCTAATAAACTTTTAGTATGGGGTTTTAGGGAAGCCTGATAGGCAAGTAAAATGGGAGCAGGGGAAGGATTATGAGAAATCTAAGAAAGCTTTGCCTCTCTGTGTCCAGAAGGCCTCCTAGGTGTTGAATGGACATAGATGAAATATTCTCTCTTTAAGTAGCATGTTTATCTGTCACAGCTGTTCATTGAGGGACTACGTGCCTGCTTGGCTTCAACTGCTGAAGGCAGTCCTCTGAGCACCATGGATTAATTGCTTTTGGAATGTCTCAACTAAAACTTGTTCTTTGACTCTCTTGACAAATACCCTTAGTATTCACAAATGGCCTTTATTTTCCTAAATCATGCTGAGATATAATATTTCTTGTCTAAAATGAATTCTGATGCCAGGTATTTGAACATCCTTCACTAGAGTTATTCACTGGTATGAACTGGGTCCAAGCCTGCAGTCTTCCCTTCCAGCCATCAGGAAAACCTAGTGATAATGGCAATATTTTCCATGCTTTGTATGGTCTTTGGTGTTGGTCTGATGCTGTGTTTCATCAGTTTGATGCAAAATATTTTTTCATGTGCTTGATCAAATAATAATTCTTCTTCTCTTCCTCTGGTTTTGCATGTTCTTTCTGTAAAGCAACTGACTGGCTTGTTTTAATGCTGTGCTTTTTAGGTTAAGTTGTTGAACCACCTGGCTGTGGCCTGAAGGCAATTTGAATGAATGGTATAGTAACAAGCCAATCCAATGGGTTGTGCTGCTTGAAATCAGCCATACCATGCTTGCTTCTTCCCTTGCGCTGTCACTGCTGTTCAGCTGCCCCCATGGTGATGATCCTCTGATGGCAACTAATGGTTAGATCAGCTTATCTCTATTGTCAGGTGGCACCTGAGCATTGTTTGGGGTAAGCACTAGGACAAAAGCACCTTGTTTGTGGTTAGGAATAACTAAGGAGGAAAAATTGTCATGAAAACTTTCTGCTGCCCTGTCAATTTTGTGCTTGCTCACAGCTGCTGAAAATCAATGTTCGAAGTCTTAATTCTACATGACAGGCCAGGTAAAGAATAGTTATATATAATGGAGCATTTCTCTGTGCCTTTTACAAGCATTGAGTGACCTTGTTTGCATTATCTGGGTTAACACTGTAATCTGCTGCTCTCATATGAGGACTTCCGTCTTACACATTGATCAGTTTAGTTTCTTGTCCTTCTGACTGGAGGAGCCAAAAGGATTGCTGGAGGTAGTTGCAACCAGGATTAAAAGAAACAAACAAGAAAAACAAACCTACCTGCCTCTTCTCATTTATAAAATTGTCTCTGCTTAGTGGTCCTGTTTTCCCTTATAGGGCTTGCTTGATTCATTTCCCTCACCTGGTACTGGCTGTGCTGCCATCCACATTGAGCCAGGGGTTGGGCATCTTGGTCAGGGGCAGTCGTTTGTCTTTCTAGAAGTGTGGAAACCCCTGTTAGATGTTATTTCCCCAACAGTTAAACTACGTTGAGAAAGGAAGTACTGGTGACATCATGTATGACTTAATGTATTTTAACCGTGCAGGTGTTGTAAAGCTGTGAATCTAAACTGTAGTGGATTAATTGTACCATATGCCATTTTTTTCCCTTCAGTTTTTATTCTTGCTCGTTTGCTGTGTGTCTTTTGTTCTTGAAGACCATATTTCTGTTCTGCTTTGGTGCTGTAATATCTCTTACTTAAAATGAGGTATTCTTAAATACCTCTTACTCAAAAGAGGAAGAAGGAAAAAGCATTCCTCAAACTTTGATTGGTTTTGATCTTAATTTGTCTGTTGTTTCCTTACTGGTTTCTCCAGTATCCATGTGCAATTTTTGTCTCCTTCCTCACCCTTTCAGTTGTTGGCTTTCTCAAGCCAGCAGTTAATCTGCTGTGTGTTCATGAATGGGGCAAGTGCCCAGCTTGCTCTTTTCCACTACCTCCTGCTCCCCTGAGGATCTTGCACCCAGTGCTTGCTGGTCCATGCTGTGTGGCTCATTGTTGCTCTCCTGATGGGAAGCACTAAATCATCTGTCCATGTACCACTTCCTTCAGCTTTTTCTCCAGCAGACCCAAGGGCCGAGTTGGCTGTGTGGCGTGATGGCTGCGTGCAGCTTTAAAGCCAGAGCCTGAGGGATGGGCTTTCTACCCTCACCCCACCCCCTCACCCTACACCCACACAGACATTTCCCTGCTCTCCAGCTGCTCTGGTTTCCATCTGTTACAGGGCCTTCTGGTGCGACAGTTTCCTCATCTGCTGAGCTGAGGAAAATGTTGAAGGACCAGACACTGCACTGACCCGGGAATTAGGGGGTTGTGGTTTTGGAGAAAATGGCTCACATGCTTATTTTCCTTTCCTCTCAGAAACTTGGCGTGCAAGACATGCACATCTAATATCTTGAGAGAGACTTTGTTAGGTGCATTTTCATTTCTTTGTAGTAAGCATGGTAACTCCTCTTGTTGTGGATGCAGTGATGTTCTACTTTGCAGCTGCCTCCCAGTCTGGGAAGAGTGTTGTGCATTGGTCTGTGGTGATCTCTGAAATGTTTGGTGATGCTGTTAACTTGCAGTAGACAGTGAGAGAGATTTGAAAACTTATTTGTGAAGACAAAAATATGTAACTGGTGAGAAGTAGCAGATAGCCAAGGGAGGTGTTAGGAAACCCTAGAGTGGCCATTGCTATCTTGGCCCACAGAGCCAGGGAACTGTACTCCCTGAGGTGTATTCTCTTTTGGCAGGCAGACGTTTGCTGCCCATCTTCAGACTGCTATTTTAGGCTACTCTTGTCTTTAGCACTTCTTCCATCCTGTAGTAGCTTAGATCATCCATTTCACAGATATGGGGCTGTTGCTCTCTTAAGTTAGGCTGGTCAGTTAACCCCAGCAGCAGAGATGGTGGCAATGCAGACAAGAAATATTTGTGTAGAGCTAAACTAGGTGAACAATAAACCACACGTTTTATATGTGGAGAATTCTAACAGCTTCTGATGTGCTGCAAAACTTGGTAAATTACCCCTGGTAACACATGAAAAATTGTCAAAGTGCAGTCCCTTGTTAGTCAAGTTGTCCTAGTAAGTGAATAGCTTCCTTTTTTCAGACTATTGCATGTTCTTACTTTTGGAAGCATTTGTTCTTGACTTTCAGAATTTGTTTAGACACTGTCAAATTGGTTTGGATTTCAAAATTATATGTGTAAATGAGAAATGTACCTAGCACCCACTTTTGTAATTGAACAAAGCTTTTATTTCCAGAACCTGACTGCTACTCAATGTGTGGGAGAAGCATGCCCTGACAGCTTGGGTTGTTTTTTGAGGACTTCTGTGATCTCACTGAAGGGTTTTAATATTAATTCATCACTAGTGTTATGGTTGTGTTTTGATGATAGTCACTTAGGAGATGGGTGTTAGGCAACCAGTTGAAAATTACTGTAAAGTGATTTTTTTTTTTTTAAGTGGTTCATACGTTCAACTTGAAATCCCAGAGCACATTAAAAGTGCTAATGCTCATTCACCTGAAAGTAAGGTTGCTACGTATTTCTCAAATTATCCCCTTCTGCCCCCAGATCACACCTAATATGGTATATGTAACTTACTCATTGATTTCTGACTGGGGATCATGCATTTAGTAGATGTTGGCAGAAATTCGTAATGGAGAAATAAAACATCTTAGAGTTGGAGAAAAAGGAATCTTTTGCCTTTTGTGAGGATCGATGTATTGCATTATCAAAGGTGTTGATATACTTTTGGATGGTTTTCTATGCAAATGCATGACCATCAGCACAGCTGTCACATACTTTTCTGTGCAGAGAAGAGAAGCTCTGTGCCTATGAGATGAGTTGACTTCTTGAAAAATAAAGACTGAATGAAATAGTTACCAAGAAGGAGAGTGCCCTTGTTCTGTACCCTTGTTTCATTTGTATCAGTTTTCACAAGAGGTGGTATGTCTCCTGCAAAATAACAGATGGACACTGCTTTTCTACCAAAGTATAAGTGATTGGACTACAGTGCCATCATAAACTTAAAATAGAATCATAAAATCATAGAATAGTTTGGGTTGGAAGGGACCTTAAAGATCATTGCGTTCCAACCCCCCTGCCGTAGGCAGGGACACCTCCCACTAGATCAGGCTGCTCAGTGCCTTGTCCAGCCTGGTCTTGAACACCTCCAGAGAGGGGGTGTCCACAACCTCTCTGGGCAACACTACCCTCACTGTAAAGAATTTCTTTCTTATGTCGAGTCTAAATCTACCCCCTTCCAATTTACATCCATTGTTTCTGGTCCTTCCGTCCGATATCATATTAAAAATTCCTTCCCCTGCTTTTCTGTAGGACCCCCTCAGGTACTGATAAGTTACTATAAGGTCCCCCCTGAGCCTTCTCTTCTCCAAGCTGAACAACCCCAACTCTTTCAGCCTGTCTTCATAGGGCTGTTGCTCCAGCCCTTTGACCA
>VZTY01023289.1:676953-726405 GCA_013400935.1 Turnix velox | reverse complement strand
TCCAGTGTCTTTTTGGAAAGGGCCCACATCTTCCCTAGTCTTCCTCTTTTCATTTACATATTTTAAAAAGTTTTTCTTATTTCCATTTATGTCCCCAGCTTTAATTCCACCTCTGCTTTAGCTTTCCTAATCTTTTCCCTTGTTACTCGGACAACCTCTTTGTACTCCTCCCAGTTAACTCTCTCATGCTTCTAATTCTGATACATTTTCCCTTTAAGCATGTCCAGAAGCTCCTTGCTAATCCATGGAGGCCTCCTGGCATTCTTGCCCATCTTCTTCTTCCTAGGGATGCACAGCTCCTGGGCTTGGAGGAGTTGGTCCTTGAACACTGCATTTCTATCTTGTTGATGTTCCTTGCGTCACTGCTTTGTTGATGTATGCTTCCTCCTTGCTTCTCAGATGAAACTCTGTCTTTAAACTTGTTTTAGTTGGTACCAGCTTTGGAAAGAAAGGCTTTTATGGTACAGCTCTGGACATTATCTGTAAATTCACCCCAGCTTTAATATTGTTATTTCATTCAGCATGTTAGAAGGTGTGAGAGGAAGCTCAGTTCTGCCCTTGTTGTGAAGAAGTCATAGTGAACAGGTGAGAGACATGAAAAATTAACTGTTCATCCTGATGTGAAGTAATCTGTCATGGCCATATCAATAATCTTGATTTCTCAGATTACTAAGAAGGGCTATTTGCAGACTGAGCTGATAGCATGGAGAGGACTTCCCTGGTTTAAATGAACTAAATTTATTTAAATCAATTACATGTTTGTTGTAAGCCGAAAAAGTGTTTTAGCCTGTTTCATAGTAAACTATCCTGATGCTGTGGAAAAATGTAATAATACTTTAATAATGCGATGCTTCTTACAGTGGTGAAATCCCTAAAGAATAGTGAAATTTTTCCTTTCAAGCTGACAGATGAAGTGATTTTGTTGGAATTTCTTGTTGTTTTTTGTTTTGGTTTAATTTTTTTTACCTAATGCTTCAATTGCTACTTACTAAAAAAGAAGTGGAAATCCTTGTTTCATAGCATCTTCCATCCCTTCTAAAGAAAATCTATTTTATGTGGAGATGCCAAGTTACTAGAGTACACATACCATTTAGTGTTACTAACACCTAACCACTGCTCCTGTAAATGCAGGTACCTAAAAATGAAGATACTGAATAATCAGAAAAATGTGTCACTTATAGTTTTGAATATGAATAGTTATTTGCTTTTCTGTTAAGGCACTGTCAATATTATCAAGTGTGAGGTTTAGAATTTGTTCAATAAAACCTTCACTTAGCTTGCCTCTAGAAAGTTAACTTTATGTAAGTAGCTAGAAATCAAACAGTCTTCTCCAGAGGAAAAAAGACACAGAGGACAAAGCCTTAATTTTAAATAAATACTTCCAGGTTTTGGCAGCAACAGCTTTTGAATATGTTGAGAATGCAGCTTGTGCTGTAACTCAAGCTTGCAGTGAGAGGCATAGCTGACTAGTGAGGAGTGCCTTTGAAAGGGAAGGTGGCAGCTGGCTTACCTGGATGCTCAGAAGCAGACTGGGACTCCCAATGAAAAAATCCGGTTGACAGCTGTTGCTGGTGCTACTGCCTTGCAGACATCTTGTGATTAGGTTGGTCCCAGTTTCTCTTGTTTAATTCTTCTTTTTTAATTTACAGAACTGTGCAGAACACGTTGGGTGCTATGGAGATAGGTGCAGCTGGTGTTAGGTCCTTTTAGCATCCATTTACACTGAGAAGTGAGACCTAGGTTTGAGTAAAATCTGAACAAAAGAGCCTCCTTGACAGTTTTTAAAAAGACCAGGTGGTAGAAGATCAATCTGTCAAGTCATCATGTATTTTAGAGTGGTAAGTTTCTCATATAGATTGGCACACTGGTTTTCAAGGGGATCTGATTTTGATGATTGGCTGTTACTGAGGTGAGAGATTTTGTTGCATGCTGCTTTGCTTTGAAGCTGCATCTCGGTTGAAGACACAACCTGTACTTTTATGAGGTGATTTTTCTCTCTTTTATTTCAAAATGAGGTTCAGAGATAATAATGGTCTGAAAACAAAGAGGTACATGGATTTCAGGTGCTTAAGAGGGTGGGGAAAGGAAGAATCACAATCTCAACTTGTTTCAGATTTCTGGATGATGCTTTGTGATTGAATATAGTAATTTAAAAAGTTGGTCAGGAAAGCTCATTGAGAAGGTTTAATTAGTGGCAATGAGCAGTTCCTTTTAAGTTCTTCCAAGTGGAGGAAGGGTGCAAGTAGCCAGATTTTATTGCTTTTCAGGCATTCTTAATGAAACATTTACCCTAGTCTCAGCTGTAAGAACAAATATTATTTCATTATACACCATAAGCATTTAATCTGCCACTAATTTCTGTGAGTCCTAAATCAATTGATTTGTAGCAGAACCTCATCTGTGCTTTTTCCTCAGCTGTGCACTTTATTATGTGATTCTGATGTTGTAAGTCTTTTGCATGCTAACTTAGAAAGACAGTTCTTGATGTGCTATGATCACTGTAATAATGCTGTTTGCTGTAGTGTAGGGATTCATGCTTTTAGTCTTTTGGGTGTTGTGTTGTATTCTTAATAAGCTGTTTTGCAGTGATAAAATAAATTTAGAAATGTTTATCACTGGAACTTCAAGGTTATTTGCACCTGTTCTTCTGATTTTTTTTTCTCTATATAGTTTGTAAGAAAAAAATATAATTTTAGATGCTTGTGTTTTCACTGTTGAGTAGCAAGTTTTTGACTCTTGATAGAATGAAGATTTTCCTAGCAGTGTTTCTGCAATGCCCTTTAGCAAAGTGAGTGCACTAATCTTGTTCTGACAACCAGACTGTGAATAGTAAGTAAAACAGCTCTAAACTTGTCTGGTTACACAAATCTGTATGGTGGCAATCTTCATACAGTACTTGATGAAGAGTCCTGAATAATGAAATGGATACAGTATCCAAGTTTGTTTTCAGATGATTTAAAATTTCCTTTCACATCTTATCCATGAATGTAGCACTCCTCTTCCATTTTTCATCAGTTTCTGAAGAGTTTGAGGGGAATTGAAGGTAGCTCAAGAACTTTCCTATTGGGCATAAAAGATTTTGTGGTGGGTGAATGTCAGTTGCAGTAGCTTGAATGACTATGGCTCTGTGCATTGCGTCAGTGCTTATCTTTGACCTGCAAACTGCTTCCACGTTTTTCACAATCTTCATGAGAAGGGGAGTGAGACTTCATAGTTCTAAAACATTACATGACAATTTTTCCCCTGGAAGGCTTTGTTTGTTTGACTGTAACTACACTGGAGTAATTTTAGAAGTGCATATCAATTAAACAACATGCTTAAAAACTCCCCAGTTCATTTGCTTCTTCTGAAGAGGAAACCAGAGAACCATTATAGCTTTGCACAAGCAAATTTGTTTTTCTTCCTTTTCACTCTCCCCTCCTTTTACAGAGGCAAAACATTCCCTGCCTGGAAAGAAAAAGCCATTGCTGCACATGATGCCTGATGGGAGTTGCATTTATCTAACAGTCCCCATTCCAATATATAACTTCAGGTACCATTGCTTACACTGTGTTGGTACCCTTTTCCATGTCTACGTGAACTTGAGCACAACAGTTTGTTTAGTCTTAAGTATCTTTATATAGGGGAAGCTGTTGAGAACTCGAAATGCTTTTCCTTTCGGAGCTCTCCACTGCAGAGAATAGCATAGTATAGACATTTGTATTTTAGTCCGAATAAGCACTGATGATCACTGTGAGCTGGGCACCATATTAAAAAACAAACTTGCCAACTTCATTTATGCATGCAAGAACCTGCTTTCATTCTACTGGCCAAGAATAAGCCACCTTTTTTTTTTTGCATATCCTTATTCAAAGACACAACAGGATGTTGGAGATGTATATCTTTGTTTTCTCTTAGTTTGTTAAAACAAACTAAAGTAAGTAGTCCGACAAACAGTAGTTGTGGAAGGCCCTTCTGGTGTCTGCCCTATTTCTCAGCTGTCCCCTGTATTCTGTGGGACACAGTTTGACCTACATAATGGTCCAGGCAGTAAATGAAGGCTCCTGAGATTTATTCACTGTATCTAGTGCATTGTGTCCTGCAGTGTACTATCTTTCATCCACACCCTTCCTTCCCCCACCCTTCTTCTTTACAGTGGACTTTGTAAGTGAAACAATTTAACTCTTTTAAGCTGTCTATTGCATATAATAAAACACGTCATTTGTCTGGTAGTATATAGTCTTTTTGTCTTTACCAGAAAGTTAATAGTTCTAAAATCCAGTGGGATCATGTGATTGCATTTAAAATACTTTTAAAAAACACTGATGTTATTTTCTTCTAGAAAAGATAGTTTGCAATCCTTTCCTAATGTAATTTTTTTTTCTCATTGCTGAAAGTTTTAAGACGGCATGCTTAACTGTACTGAGCAACAACTATCAAAACTGGAGGTGGAGCAAGGGTTTAAGCTCAGATAGATGTAGGATGATTCATCTTGCTGCATGTAAAAAGCATGAGGGAAAACTACCATTTTTGTTCCAAGTTCTTGAAATATGTTCCCTTCAGTTCTTTGAAAACTCTGGCTTTTCACTTTGTATGTTTAAGGTGTATTTATCTTCGCAGAAATGAGTGTGGATATGTGGTTCCTCTACAAGTGCAGACTGCGATCTACCAGTATTTATGAAGAACACATGTACAGGAAAATGACTCTTAAGTACAAGTCATAAATTGAAGTGATTGTAGAATATACGTGGACAAATATACCATGTGTGGTATTGGTAGACTGTAATTTCATCAAGTGGTTTTTCAGACTTCATAAACTATGAATGAAACATGATTGTATTGGCCTTATAACAGGTAAAGTAAAATATAGGGTCTGGCTACTTTAAAGCGCTCATAATTCTAGAGCTGGAAATAGCCTTTTGGGAGATGATTAAGACTTAAAACCTGTCTGTGATTAAAAAAAAACATTTCGATGAAAAAAAAAAAAAGAAATCACATGTTCAGAAACCCTGGGAACTATTTGAGTATCCACCTCATGAATTTTTACAGTTCCTAGCTTTCTTGGTGTAAAAAAGCACAGTTACTTCCAGTGAAAGGAAAAGGCTCACTTCAAGCTTTCTCGCCTCTTTATTTTGTTGTTTACAACGGGGTTTTTTGTTGTTGTTTTTTTTTGGGGTGAAGAAGGGGGCGGTGGGGTTTTTTTTTGTTTTTTTGGGTTTTTTTTCCTCTTGATGTGGGTATGGCCGTGGCAGGGGCTTTGTTTATTACTCCAGGGGATGTGACAAACTGGAAGGGCGGCCTGAGGCGGCCATGCGGGCCCGGCCAGGCCCGACCCTCCTCCTCGCCGCGGCGACCTCTGCCCTTCTGTATCCTGTGACACTCGGCCTGTCTTTGTGCTCAAGTTTATTCATGATGGATACGTTTCCCTCTCAATCGCATGTGCCGGGAGCCCGGCGGAGCGAAGAGATAAATTATTTTCAGCTGCAGGCCTGGCAGGCTCGGAGCTGGGGGAGGAGAGCGGTGGATGGGAGCAGGGGGGCCCCTCCGGACGGGGCGCAGCCTCCCACACCCCCCCTCCACCTTGGAATATGAAAGGGGGATGACTCTCGGCCTCACAGATCCTTTTTAAATGCAAAAGAATGTAGGAAATTGCCAGATCAGTTGGTTAATCAGTGACAACTGCAGTAGGTGCACAAAAAGCACGGCCCTTAACGAGAAGTAATCGCTTGCGCGGGGTGTTTTTTCAGCGCCTCAGCGGGTCGCCGCTGGCCCCACCTCTTGAATCCCCGGGCCGGTTTAGTGTCAGCTTTTTAAGAAGAGAACCTAATTGCCGCGAGATTTCTTGAGGGGCTGATGGCAGCGATATAAGTCTTCTCCCTGACACAGCCTTTCCCCCTCCCCGACCCCCTTGGCCCCGCCGGAGCTTTTTTGTTTGCCAGGCCGGCAGCAGCGACATGGCTCACCCTAAGACCTCGCTTAGGGTTATGTTGATCGTGTTTCCCCTTTCTAGAGCCGTTTGCGAGATAATACCGCTATCAAATATTTCTGAAAAGTATTCCTGAAATATTTTTGTGGCTGCAGTTGTTTCTTTTGCTTATCTAGAGCTATTTTTAGGTAAACCTCCTTCTCACATCTGCATTTTAAACTTGTATTAGGAGACAAGGGTGGTCAAATGACCAAAAAAGGCCTCTTGAAGTTCCAGGCTACATAATGCTAAAAACTAAAGTGTTTCTGGCTTAGGCTTGTCTCCTCCCACCTCATGTTTGTAATGGGTTTAAATGTAAAAACCATTCCTTTATTGCTCTGGTTACCTCATTAAAAACCTACAAGTACGTGCTTCTAATAAAGGGCTGTAAACTTTGCACCTTTTTTTTTATTTCTTGACTGGAAGGAAGGGATGTGCTGAAGCTTCTTACTTAATGTAGGTGCTGACTTAAAATTAGTAGTGCCCCACATTAGGGAAAGAGCTTGCAGCCCAGCTGGCGTAGTGAATGACAAAGTCATTTGCAGCGGGGGGAGTGTATGATGTAACAACGGGACTTGGTGGGTTTGCATCAGAGTCCTCCTACGTGGAGCTGTTGTGGTCTCCTATTAGAGCTCCTGTGAACTTGAATGACGTAGGATATTGTTTCCAAATGTGTGGCACAGGCTGAACTCTAACTGGTCATTCCCACATCAGCTGCTTGACAGCAGCAAGCTGCCAAATATTCAAAGGCTGTTGTGCCCTCAGTTGCCTCTGTAAATGCCTGTTCTTTGCCAAAGTACACGATGCATTAAGGAAATAAAATGCAGTCTGGTTTCTACTTAGGTATTATATGGGAAGGTTTTTTTTGCCCCAGAGATGTTACTGAATAGCATTTGTGGTGTTTAGCTGACTGCACATATGCAGAAACTGACTTCTGAGAAATTTTTCAAATGTGTTTCTCTAGAGAACACAAAGTATATATTTCTCTGAAGAAATAACTGAATTTTATTATGATAGATGTGGAAATATGGTTCATAAATGCTTATACCATATTTGCTGACTCTTCCCACTGAAGGCAGAAGTACATGAGGTCATTCTTTTCATCCTTGCAAGTCCTATCTCCCTTTCCTGCAGGGGGGGGGAAACAAAATTCCTGCCATCCTTTGATCTCAGACAAACTATAAGGACTTAATTTTTAACACAGCTGTCCATACTGTGCGAAGTGCATACTAGAAAGCTGTTCTTTATGAAGGGGTAAAGAAGTGTCTTTAAGCATTCAAATAATCAAGTTTTTTTTCTTGGAAATAACATTCAGAAATTATGTTACTTTACAGGTCTCTTACTCTCTTTTGATTAATCTCTATGAAGGAGGAATGTACCATGCATGGAGAGTTGTCTGTGACAGCCCTGAGAGCTAAGCATTAAATACACAGGAGTCTAGACGGGCTTCCCATGGCCTCAGTGAGGCACTTGCATAACTGTCCTGGCATCAGCAGAGCTGTTAGCTCAGTAGGTAAATGAGCTGAAAGGTGGGAGTTTAATCAGCAGTTTCCCCTGGTTTTGAATGTGTTGGCATGACTTCTGCTATGTCGTCAGGGTGTTATGTGTGTTTGTGAAATTTTTGGTGAATGTTTTCTTCCAACTTTGTTCATAATATATGATTTTAATTGCTGTCATCTGTGTTGTCTGCTTGCATACAGCAAGTGCTTAAATTACTACCCCTAGCAGCCAGCAGGAGCTTAGCAGTTTTGAAAAGCAGTTTAAATACACAATGTTTAAATACAGATTTAGTAGCCTAATGTTTAATCCTGCATTTTTGAGGCTCCAGTCTCAAAATGACCTTTGGCATGGCTTTGGTTTTTAGCATGAGAGGTCTTTTTAGCCTGGTTCTTCAAAATAGCATGGTATTTGTAATGTTTATTCTGTTGTGTTGTAGGTTTATAGTTCCAGAACTGTTTCATTTGTGCCCATCAAGTACATAGGAGTTTTGTCTGAGGTACCAACTGGTAACAGTGAAAATAGCAACTTGGCATGACACAAAGCTTGAAGCACTCATGATCAGCTGCCTTTTCGCAGCTGCCTTTTCGCATTCTGATTGTTTGTTTTACTTCTTTTATGGTCATCAAGAAATGCTGCTAACTTTCTTGTGTAGAAGGATTGATAACTGAATAGAGGAACTTACTTATTTACAAGAAGTTCTGAGTGGTAGTATGTGCATTGCAAAGAGCCTGTTCATCTCTGTGCTGATCTTGCTGCTTCCTGGTCTTGACTGCCTGGATTTGCTGCTTTGGGACTGAGACTAATGAAGTTCAGGTTTTAGTGTTTGCAGCCCTAGATTGAGTTTTGTGTACACAGCAGCCAGTTTTGTTCCACTCACAGGAGTGGGAAGCTGCCCAAGGCTACTGAGTCTGTGTAACTCTGAAATATTAAGTTGAACAATGGTTAACTACTACTTAAATTTGAGATCTAGCTATTGGGGACTGGAATGTTACTGACTGGAGTAAATGTAAGCTTTGTCTGTTGAGACAACAGGGTTGTTAAACAATTGACTGTGTCCTGGTAGTTGGGATTGTACCATAGCTTTGAACAGAGATAGGTTGTCTAGGCAGTCTTAAGGAAATATGCTCATTGACTCTTTAGTTCAGTCTTGCTGGTGCAATCTTTCATGTTCAGGAACAGAAAAGCTGTAGAATTTTATAGCAGAATTGGTGTAATGTGTTGTTTATTTTCTCTTCATACATTGTTTCATTCAGCAATCCACCTTTCTAAGGGTTCAGATATTCTCTTCGTTATGCCTAGAAAATAGTCACTGCTTCACAAATGTCTGTTGGTTTTAACTTTAGGGATCATAGACAAGGTGGTGCACAAACTCATATTTTAAAACTATTTTAAAAAAAATTGAGTTCATCATTGTTAGTCTTGCTCTTTATGTGTCTGCTTTCATAGAAAAGTGGACAGTGGCATTTAGTGAATATTACAGCTGGAATTTTGTCTTGATGTAGGTCCTTGCTTTGTATGTGGGCTTTTTTTTCTTGTTTTTACTTTTTGAGCCTTAAGGATTTTAGTAGAGAAAATTTACTGTTTGTAGTGAAAGAAGCCAAGAAATTGACAGTTACAGTAAGGCTGTGATTGTCATGACTTGCTTAATTATATAGAAGGCACCTATCCTGTTAGCATGAAAGGTTGGAAGCTCATTGCATAGTTCTAGTATTGATAATTTCTTATCAAAACTTTGGTTAATTTAGTTTGATCAAGCTCTAGCTGCTGCTGTCTTTTGTTCTTCAACATGTGCTGTTGCAATTATTTCACATCAGAAGTGTGACTTTTTTGGGGAAGCGGAAGAAAGTTTGGTGAAAGCACAGCTAAATAAGGGGTTATTCTACTTGCCACAAGTATGATGTTGCCCAAATTACATCAGTGACTGGAAGTTAAAAGTATCTGTGCTCTGTAGCATTTCCAGGCAAAGAGAGCTTTCTGTTAGGTGGAGACTTTCTGTATGCTGATGTCCAGCTTTGCCACCTCCCGATGGCGGTAAGCATCAGCAGAGGTAGAAGAATTCTTCAAACAATTTTCAATCACTGGGGGGGGGGATCTTTACTATGAGGTGTGGTTTTAGCCCCAGCCAGCAATTTAGAACCTCACAGTTGTTTGCTCACTCCCTCCCTTGGCAGGGTGGGGAAGAGCATAAAAGTGAGAACTTGTGGGTTGAGGTAAAGACAATTAAATAAATGAAGCAAAAGCTGTTCATGCAGGCAAAGCAAACAGGGAGTTCATTCATTGCTTCCCATTGGCATGCACGTGTTCAGCCATCTTCAGAAAGCAGGGTTCCATCATGTGTAATGGTTACTTGGGAAGACAAATGTCATCACTCTGAACATCACCCTCCTCCTTCCTCCTTCTTCCTCCATGGTATGGAGTATCCCTTTGGTCAGCTGGGGTCAGCTGTCCTGCCTGTGTCTCTTCTCCATTATTTGTGCATTCCTAGCCTACTTGCTGGCAGGATGGCATAAGGAGCAGAAAATGTCTTGACTACTTTTCTCTTGTCCCAAATCCAAGCCATAGCACTGTATTAGGACCTTTGGTAAGAAAGTCAACTCTGTCCTAGCTGAAACTTCTGACACCATGATAGAGCAGACTAATACCAAAATTTTGATTTGGTGAAGGAGGCTCATTCACATGTTGTTTTTGAAACTTCCTTATTCTGTGCTTTAATAAATCAGGCTCATAAATATTACAGATATTTTTTCTTAGTAAAGAAAATAAAACAAAACAAAAAAAAAAGAGGTTTGAAGATGGTTCGTAGGAACTTCCCCCCAAGTGATTTAGAAATGTAAGTGTTAATATCCCAGCTGAGCATTAAAGAGATTTAACAGTGTGATTTTAAAGGTGACATTCAAATGCTATTTTAAGAGGAGTGATAAATGCTTGTGCTTTTCCTCTTGCCCTCAGCTTTATGCTGTAGAAGGTCCACTTGACAATGGGTACAAGTAACGTAATAAACGTGCTGATATTTTCTCCCTAAAACTTGCCTGGGACAAATTGCCTTCAATGAAAATAGCCTGGCTGGCATTTTGTGCCCGAATTGATTGGAAGCGTCTTTCCTTTGCAACAGAAGGCAAGATGTTGAAGTATAAACTTGTAACTCTTCTTTGTCCTCACTGATACAGGGCAAGTTGGTATCTGTAAGTACAACTGCAACTAAATTATGGCAAAGGTACAAAGATAGTTGTTTTTATTTCTTACATGGATGGGCTTCCCTGACAGTCATCTTTGTTGATTTTTAAATATAAGACATAGCATTTAGAATTATGATCCACAGTAGGATAGATATCATTAGGCTAGTTTTTTTGATAATTACAGATCCAAACAAAATCTTCTTAGGACAGCGGCCATATTTCAGAATGTAGCAGTCTTTCCTGTGAAAAACCTGAAGTGTAACTCTTTTTGCTACTGTGTTGCCTTTTTTTGGTGTGGTTGTTTTTTTTTTTTTCTTTTGCCTTGTGCCCAAGTGTGTACCCTCTGAGGTTAGTGTTTTGTTATTTAAATTCTTTTGCCATTACTAATTTTCCTGAGTAAATTTTCTAGATCATAATTCAGGAGAAAACAAAACTTCACTGTGGTCTTCTGACCACAGTAGCTGCAGTTTGTACCATGATTGCCTGAAGATGAATAATGAGCACCAATGATAGTGTTCTCTGTTACCATCATGAGAGAAAGTAGGGTATGGATTGAGAAATCTATCCTGTCATAGAATTAAGCTTTTGAATCTAATTTTCTTGCACAAATTGAGCAAGTAGTTTTGCTTAAATGGGAAGAAGTGCTGTGTCTTTGAGTTTACAGCTTCATTATATTAAGATAAATTGTGTGTTTAAAAAATAAGTGTGTTTTTTCTTTTTTCTTTCTAAATGCTAAGTCTCATAACAAACTCGTTAGGTTTGTTTTAGAGGGTCATCCTTGTGTGTGACTGAAAAAATCTGTTGTCCGTGTAACTAACTTTAGTCTGTTGCAGGACTTGGTGCTTCTGCTTGCTCATCTGATTGCGCAGCTCAAGGGAATAAGGTTAAGGACACGCTGTTGGTAACTAGAGCATTTTCAGGGCTTTAGTTTGGCAGATGGGCTGCTTGGCTATATTCATACATCTGCCTACCTGCTGCGGCAGCTGCTACTGCTGCATGTTGTGTTCTTTTGTTCTATTCCACCCAAGAAAGGAGCACTAGGAAGTGTAGTGAATGGATTAATTTAAGGCTATGGCTAGTATTTTGTTTGCTTCCTTACCCTCAGCAGTAATAAAGCTTCTGATAAAGCTAATGAATCCTTCATAATTTGAAATAGATTTTAAAGATGTATTTCAAAGGCTTAAACTAGTATTGTCTAAAAAACAGACAATTATGTTTTCTTTATATTACCTGACTTTATTTCAATATCTTTCTCTCTCTCTCTCTCTCCCCCCTTTCCTCTGCTTTTTCTAGGAGCAGTAACCAGACTTTGCCTGACACTGCGTGGTCCGAAAGAATTAAGGAAATATGGAATGACATGAAGGAGATTAGTTGAGGATTAAAGGCTTTGAGGACAAAACACCTCGCCGAGGTGAAGCACAGACTAGTGTTCTAGTTGTAGCTCTGAGGAGCTGTGTGCTGAAAAAAAGATGGCAGATCCAGGAATGATGAGTCTGTTTGGAGAAGATGGGAATATTTTCAGTGAAGGGTTGGAAGGTCTTGGAGAATGTGGATATCCTGAAAATACAGTAAATCCTATGGGGCAGCAAATGCCCATGGATCAAGGATTTCCCTCTTTACAGTCATCTCTTCATCATCCCCCTGCAAATCAAAATCAAGCCAAGTTGACCCATTTTGATCACTATAATCAATACGAACAGCAGAAAATGCACCTAATGGATCAGCCAAACAGGATGATAAGCAATGCCCCTGGGAATGGTATAGCATCTCCTCATTCACAGTATCACAACCCTCCAGTTCCTCAGGTTCCTCATGGCAGTGGTGCTGGTGGTCAGATGGGAGTCTATCCCAGCATGCAGAACGAAAGGCACGGGCAACCCTTTGTAGACAGTGGCTCCATGTGGGGACCACGGGCAGTTCAAGTGCCAGACCAGATAAGAGCACCATACCAGCAGCAACAGCAGCAGCAACCACAAACGACACAGCCTCCACAGGCACCCTCCGGACCCCCTGGGCAGGGCCATCCTCAGCACATGCAGCAGATGGGAAACTACATGGCTCGTGGTGATTTTTCAATGCAGCAGCATGGTCAACCACAACCGCAGAGGATGAACCAGTTTTCTCAAGGCCAAGAAGGCCTCAATCAGGGAAACCCTTTCATTGCCACCTCAGGACCTGGCCACTTGTCTCATGTGCCCCAGCAGAATCCCGGTATGGCACCTTCTTTGCGACACTCAGTCCAGCAATTTCACCACCATCCCCCCACTGCTCTCCACGGAGAATCAGTAGCCCACAGTCCCAGATTCTCCCCTAATCCTCCCCAGCAGGGTGCTGTTAGGCCACAAACACTTAATTTTAGTTCTCGGAGCCAGACGGTACCCTCACCTACTATAAACAACTCAGGGCAGTATTCTCGATATCCTTACAGTAACCTTAATCAGGGATTAGTTAATAATACAGGGATGAATCAGAATTTAGGCCTTACAAATAACACTCCAATGAATCAATCTGTACCAAGATACCCAAATGCTGTCGGATTTCCATCAAACAGTGGTCAAGGACTAATGCACCAGCAGCCCATCCACCCTAGCGGCTCACTTAACCAAATGAACACACAAACTATGCACCCTTCACAGCCTCAGGGAACTTATGCCTCTCCACCTCCTATGTCACCTATGAAAGCAATGAGTAATCCAGCAGGTACACCTCCTCCACAGGTTAGACCTGGTAGTGCTGGAATACCAATGGAAGTTGGCAGTTATCCAAATATACCCCATCCTCAGCCATCACACCAGACCCCTGGTGCCATGGGAATTGGACAAAGGAATATGGGCCCCCGAAACATGCAACAGAATCGTCCATTTATGGGTATGTCTTCAACACCACGGGAGATGGGTGGGCACATGAGACCAAATGGTTGTCCAGGGGTTGGCCTTGCAGATCCACAAGCAATACAAGAGCGACTAATATCTGGCCAGCAGCATCCTAGTCAACAGCAGTCTTTTCAACAGCAAATGCCAACCTGTCCTCCCATGCAGCCTCATCCAGGGATACATCATCAGTCTTCACCACCCCCACATCCTCATCATCAGCCTTGGGCACAGCTTCACCAGTCACCACAAAACACACCACAAAAAGTGCCTGTCCTTCAGGTAAGCAACTTCCAATGCATAGAAAACGTTTTAATTTACTTTAAATTCATTTTTGGATTCACAAGAAAAATGGTTTCAAAACAATTGCTCCTGTTTGACTCACGTGTTTGTTACTGGTTACGTAGCTTTCTTGGTGCATAGCAGGTGAAGGTAAAATGAGTTTCAGCTGGCTTGCAAAAGTCTTTAAAGGAATTTTTACAGGATAACATTATAGATAGACTGTAATGTGATACAGGAACAGGACAAGATGAATACCTGTATTTTTTTGGTGTTGATTCCTTTGAGAGGAAAGTGGGAAGCATATGTGAGAGTTGTCATTTAAACTACTCATTTTTGTATTTGCAACTTGGAGAAAGAAGTCTGTGTTAAACTATGTTTGTTCTGGCTAAACTGAAGGTTTTGTTGAAATCATAAGGGAGTGCTTTGTGGTTTAAAATTAAAGCTGAAATTTTTACATGTGAAAAATTTCCAGGATGAACTTCTTCAGCACTAAGTAATGTGACTGAGAAGTGATGGGGCGACAGTTTATGTAAGAAGACAGCAGATGTGAATCATAGTCTGAAATGAAATTTTCTGAGGCTTAAATGAAATCTCAAATAGGACAGAAGTTTTATTTTACTAAGTCTCTGATATGCTGGGATTTGATGAGAATGTATTCCTTCCACATTACTTTTCAATTAAAAGCTAGAAATGGTGAAAACATCTCTTAATCCTCAGTGGCTTGACAAGTTTACATATGTGTTACTATGTTGAGTTTCATCTGAAAAAGTGCCTTTTGGGATCTTTGAGTTTGTCATTGCTTGCTTCTGGCTCTGTCAGCCATCATTCAAGAGTTTTTGATAGAGGATTAACAACTGGTCAAGATATCAGAGGTTTAATTTTTTTTTTTGAAAGCCAGTTAGTAATTAATGCCAAGTAGCTCTGCCCATAAATATTTGGAGACAATTGCTGGAATGCAGTCATAATGATATGATGCTGCAATGAGCTTAATAAATCATAAAAACAGCTGTCCTAGTGCATGTCCCAGGCCTTTGCAGAAGGCAGCTGCTCAGCAGTCCCCTCCGCTGCTCCTGCCGGCTGCTTCTGTTAGCCAGTCTGCATGGTGTGAGGTGCTTCTGGGAATCAGATGTATGGGCTGCAGAGAGGCAGCTGACAAGGGATAGTAGGTGCAGCAGCTCAGCAGCTGGAAGAGGCTTCCGCATTCCCTGTAGAAGAGAGGAGAGGGAGGAATGGTGGAGGGTGCTGTAGGGTGGAGAAGCCCTGGGTGGGAGGTTGGGAAGTAAGCTGGGCAAGAGGAAGGACACTGCTTTTCTGGTAGGGGGAAGGAATTGTTCATCTTAAAGGGGCAAAAAATATCTTCAAGACTCATGCCCTGCTCAAAAACGATGTGAAATTTTATTTTGTCCTTTCTCTCCCTCAAACTTCATGCACAGACTTTGTTTGGAGAACCTAAATTACAGTTCTCAAGCACATGTGGAGTTGTGTGTTCCACCTAGAGAGAGCAGCAGCTTTTGACAGTGCTTCTTGTGTTCTTTACTGTGTGGGTAAGCAGGGTGAAAAAGTAGAGAGTAGAGAACCCAAATAACCCAAATCAAATAAGCAGGTATTTGGAAAGGGAATAATGACAGCATGGACAAACTGATACAGAAAGACTGGGGATCAGAAAAAAAAGATGTGGTGTTTAACTTGAAGGTAATGATTGACACAACTAGCAGGAAAAAATTGAAAGAAAATCGTAGGAATGGTAACATAAGATTCCAAGAAAGTAAAGGAACAAAAAGCAGCCCCACTGGGATCCTTCACAACTAGTGAGGGTGTGAGAAGGGGAGACTTGAGGTCAGCTATGGCCTAAAGCCATAGTATGGTGCTCTTCATTGGCATTCATTTCTTATTTTCATCCAGTAAACTATTTTATGGCAACAAGACATGGTTTGGGAGGAAAAGGTTTACTTGTAGAATGGACAGGCTTGTTAAATGTTTTTCGGATGTACATTTCCCCCTAATCAGTGAGGAGGTAAAATGCAGGCTGTTCAACCCCTAAATGAGTTTTGCAAACTATTACGGTGTTTTGAACCGCAGATGAATAGCATGAACAAGGGTAAGTGCTTGAAACGAAATTAATTAGAGGAAAACCACATGTTAACTCCAGTTATTTGATTAAAATCAGTAATTCAAACAGTTGTAGCTAGCCAAGTAACTCCTCTGTTAGTCTGCTTCTGTTAAGGTTTTATTTGGTGAAAGTTACTGTTAGCATACTTTCCCATTAAGTAATTAGTTTGAGACTTGACTGAAGTAATGAAATGCTTGTCAGACAGGTGTTTTCCCCCTTGAAAACTGTTTGAATGAAATAAATATTGTTCAAGTCATCTCCTCCCCAGCCCCTGGGGAAACATGCAAATGTGAGAAACCCCTGCTCTTAAGACTGACTACAGAATTTGTAGCTCTCTGTGTCATGGTTTTCCCTTCAAGTCAGTTGGCAGAAAGTGCTTCACTGAAGAGCAGTTATTTAAATGACTGGTTTGTTTATAATTGTATAAAATAAATCAACAAAACTAATATCGTTGGTGAAATGGAAATCATTATGTACTTTTAAATCAACAGAAGCCATCTTACTAATGATTTTTCAGTGATTTGATGCTAGCCTTATCATGGGAAGGCTGTTGTAATACTTGCGGTTAACCAAATTACTTTTTTTAGATATGCTGTAAGGAAAGTGGAATTCTTTTACTTTTAATTTGAAAGAAGTCACTGTGTTGATTATGGGGCTGGTTATTTCTTTTTTATGTTTGCAAAACTAGAAATTATTTTGGCTGGAAGGTAGACCTGGTGATCGACAAACTGGTTTAAATGAATAGCTGAAAACTAGACATGGTTATTAGGACCTTGGCAGCAGTAACCTGCTAGCTTTGACAGAGTTTGATAGAATCATAAGAACCACCTTAGTATTGGGTGTTCTGTTTTTCAAGCACTTTTTTGACATGTTTTTCACCAGAGGTTTTTGGAAGAGCTCAGAGTATGGAAGTGGGCTCTGCTGTGGCTGTGTAGTTGACCAAGGCGAAAAAAAAGTGGAGTGTAGGAGAAGCTTATATTCACAGGGGAGGCTGTGAAACATGTTTGTGAGCTTCACAATACTGAAATCATCTGGAAAAAACCTGAAAAGTCAGTGAAGGTTTGCTGCTGCTGTGAACATACTCAAAGCTGAGATCCAAGTGCAGATAGGATGATAAGGCTAACAGTAATGAAACTAAATAATTAGAAATACAACAGGAATGTCAGTAGCTTGACTGTCAAGTCATAATGTCTGGGCAGTGACATTGCAGGTAAAATCCCTCTCCTTAAGACCAAGGTCTTGACGTTAGATGGCTATTTGAAAATGTGCTATGGTAGTCAAAGAAATTAAATGATACAAATTGTTGTGGAAGCAGGAGAGAGCAAAAGAAAGACTGTTATTATGCTGTTACATGCATGCATGGGATGTCAATGTTGCAAATGCTGCGCAGCTCTGTGTTCCTTCTTCAGGCTTCACAAAATAGTGGCACTTAAAAAAGCATAGAGTGATTTAGGAGGGAATGGAAGGTGAGAGATGGTGAAAGCCTCTAAAGTTCTGACTGACAATGAGTGCATGAAGAATGCGAAGTAAGGGGTGTTTGTTGCCCATTTTTGTCTCCTTGAATTATTTTAGGATATTCAGCAAATTTATCAGGTGGGGAGCTCAGAACTGCACATGAAGATGCTGATCTCTGAGATGTTGTGCAGAAAAATGCATAATCATTTGATAACCATGAAGGCGCCATGTTGGGCTCAGCAGATCTGTGGTGAGGGTTTGTTGCTGAGATGCATCTACTGTGCATCCAGTTCTTTTACTCTTCCACAGACTTTATCAGAGACAAGGTGTCAGGTTAGACAGGCCTCTAGGGGTCTGATGCTACGCAGTTGCTCTTATGTATTGTTATTTTCAGAGGATTTGCTTAGTGATAGGGCGAGTGTAGGAGTTTTCTCTGCCAAGAATAGGCTGTCCTGGGTGTGTTGTTACACAAAACTTCTTATTTACCCACAGCTACTGTGTGGGCTGAGTTTTTCAGTCCTGTTGATTAATCATGTTCCACAAATGTGATGTACATTATTTATAGCCAAACACAGGAGTATTTAAATGGCAAACAGTTACGGTATAGCCTCTATGCTTGACTGAATTGGTGGAGCCCCACCACTGGGGGCCCTGACAGTGTCAAAGGATGCTGGTTATGGTGTCCAGCTTCTCGTGGGAAAGGAATTCATTTTATGTGTGTTACCGGTTCACTGCCAGGTTTACTCCACTGCCCTTACTATCTCTGGGCGTGTGACTTCACTTTCAATCATAACTCAACTGTGTTTGGTATGAACACATTCTTCTGACATTTCCTGCCCACCCTCACACAGAAAAAGGTAGGGAAAGTTCTGCTGAGTCACCATCTGGTCACCCCTGTCACAGGCCCTTCTTGCATTTTCTAACCCCATGTTCCCTCATTTCAGTTTTTGCTTGGATATACCTGAATGGAGAAGCATATTAATGAAAACTGCTGTCAGCTGGAATGATTTGACACAATATTTTAACCCAGCAGAGAGTGCATGTTAAGTTGGTTACTGCAGGCACACTTAACTGAAGTTCACTTTCTGAGGGGTATTTTATGGTTTTAATGGCCAAGAGTAGCAAGAATAGACTGACTTCTTACTTATCCTGTTACTTGCAGCATGTCCTGTAATTTTTCTGGTACAAAATTGAATAATTTCAGTTGGTTAGGATTTTCCCCTTAAATTGATATTAATAATGAATGTTCCACAGTTCCAGAGAGGGCTGCTAGCTTTTTCATCCCTTTAGTGTAGTTTTTGCCTATTTTCCTGTCAATAAGTAGCCCCCTAATTATAAAAAAATTTCTAAACACTTTGGTATTTTTTGGTTTGATACAGAGGTTATTTTATGTGACTGCTAATTGGTCCTATAGTACAGGGTACCACATGTACTACTCATTCAGTAAAATGTCATGGTTGCCACTGGAAATAGTAGGGAAATCCCTTTTCAGGTGTTCATACACCAGCAAACTGGAGTATGCTGGTAAGATTGTTGAAGATATTAGACTAAATGGAATTAAAAAAAAAACCTGATGACTGAACCTTGGTTATAATGGTATATTATTTTTATATATATACATGCATATGTGTGTGTGTATTTATGTAAAATAAATGCAAAAAACCTAGGCCATATCAGAAGTTTTCAGAATGATGAAAGAAAAGTGAATCTCTAGTATTAATTTAAATGTTAAAGGGGATAATAGCAAATTTTTATTAAAAGTTTACCAGCTTCTGCTGTGTTGTGGCTCTGAAGGACTCTGGTGGACTGAGCAATGTCTGCATTGTAATTAACTATATTTTTCTAAATAAAAGTAGACTGTTAAAGTACTTTTGGTTAAAAGTGCTAAAGTTATTTCATCTCTGTGGATTGAAATAATTGCTCACTCTGATAACCCAATCCATCTGTTGTATTTCATATTAATTATTATGAAATTTTTTGTCCAATTAAAAAAATACTCTAAAACTCAGGTATATTCTAGTCTAACAATTAATATTTAACATATCCAAAAGCTTAAGAAAGCTGTATGTGCTTTGGGACAAAAATTTTTAGTTTTGAGATAATTTGCTATGGATTTTTTGGGTCTCTTGCTATTTTACTGTTCAGGATATACAGGCAACTTCAAGAATCCTTCTGCCCTCAGGTGCCACAGTTTGGCTGCAACGAAGATGGTTTGTGCCATTAAATTATCTGTTCTAGAGTTTTGGATAAAGCCAACTTGCCGCATTAGCATCAAAACACAAGAGTACTTAATTTCTGGATTTAGCAGTTATAGGACTTGTTCTTCAGCATGAATATGTTGAAAGTTCCTATGTTATGTTGGTTATCTGAATGTATTTTCTCTTGAAACCATTAATGTTATCTGAGCAATCACCTATCCAGAAATATTTTCAAATTTATGTTACTGTTCAGTACTTCAGGGCTTTTTTCTTATCTGCTGGTGGTAAGTTCCAGAGGGATTTGGCAATCATCTTATTTTTCCATGACTGAACGCATTCTCATATTTTATATTTATTTGAACATATTTAAGTCTGTTGTTTCAGAGAAGCTTTTTTTCATGACTGAAAGCTGATAATCTAATACCAACTCTCATGTCTCTTACCATCCTGCTTCACTGACAAGGGTGGAAAATTGGGGCAAATGGAAGGAGGCAAATAATCAGCCAAATGCTTGATTATGTTTTACTTTTTTTTTTTTAATTTCTTTAAACAATCTTACTAAGAAATAAGTTGCAGGTGAAGGAATAATTTCCTGCCATTTTATTATGGATTCTACTTCTGTTTTTCCATCCTGCTCTTTCATGTGGAATTTGAAGCATCCATTTGCCTTTGCTTGTGTCTTGAACTCCAGTGTCACAAACTTGCTTAAGTGTCCTTCCTTTTTCCCTTTGGGGAGAATCAATGCCTTCAGTTCCCATTACACCATAGAGTGGGACACCATCGTTTTTACTAAGTCAGTGCTTTTCACTTTTGGATTTTCAAATTTGAGTTATAATAAGAGAATTAATAACTAGACAATTGCGAAGCTGTCACTCGAATGGTATTTTTTAAAAGGGACAATGTATCAGAATGGATGTATGTACCCTTCCCGTTCCTTTCTTTATTTTGTTTGAGAGCTTTCTTTTCTAGACACCTATGTTCTTGTGTGAATATGTATTATACAGCTGGCAATTTGGTCTGAATTTTAGGAACAAATTGCTTGGTATTTTCCTCAGAGATGATATCTATAAGTATTTGGTATATTCTTTTACAGCAGAGTTGTAAAGCTTGGTAGCTAAGACCATGATTAACATGACTAAATGTTTCATAGTGATTAAAACATCTGTTTGTAGTGATCCTTTCTTTTGAAAAATTCCCAAGTTTGAAGGTATGGCTTGAAGATAGTGAAGCAGTGTCTTGGGATCTGGTGGGAGTAGAGTAGGAAATCTGGGTAGGAAGCAGTAATCTTGGAAGGGACAGCTGAAGGCTGTGCAGATGGAGCAGTGCTGAGCAGCGGTAACAGAGGAAATGGCCACCTTCTGTGTTGGAGACACAGAAGCTCGGGGAGTCAACCCACCTTTCCTTTGCCAGGTGCCTGAGTCTCACTTAAATAACCCTTGCCAGAGGCAGCCACTTGGCACTGTGGTGCCTGCTACTTCTCCACAGCCTGCTTCACCTCTCCATGCTGTCTCTTGCCCTCCTTTGGGCAAAGAGTTGCCTGACAGCTTGCCAGCAGTAACTGAACTGAACTCAGTAATATCTAATCTGCTTAAAAAAAAAAAAGTAAATCCCTGCAAATAAAGGTGGCAGAGGTCTGACGTACCAAACCTTAGCTCTGTCCCTGCATCAGCATACATGATCATTTGGTGAACTGGCTTATCTGGCCATTTTGCTTCTGGCTGTGTCACATTCCCAGCATTGCTTCATTGACCACAAGATCACCCAAGGTGGTGCTGTGGGAGTGGGCATGCTCATTGAGGGAAGGTGGGGATTACTAGTTTCTCTGGCGGTGAGCTTTCAGGCCGTTTAGTCATACCCTTACACTTCTCAAGTTTCTGTAGCACTTGCACTTGGTAACCAGCCCTTGAGACCTCTCTAAAATTTTGGTAAATAAAAACTTAGATTAGAAGCCAGACTTAGTCTTGTTTTATTGAATTAGTGGCAAACAGATCACACTTCAGCGTCTCCCATTTCTTTTGTAATTCTCTCTCCTTTTATTCCTTTTTTTCTCCTCACAAATATGAATGAATGATTTGATTTCAGAGGTTTTTCTTTTTTAGAAAAGGGACTTTTTTCCTCATTAAACTGAAGAATTTGCACCTATTCTGTTAGTAAATAGATGAGAGAACATGCTTTTCCTAGCAAAGAGAGCTTGGCATGATTTCATTAGATGTGCATCATGTCTATTCAAACGAGGGAAGTTGCCTCCAGTACCTGACAATGAATTGTTTTCCTTGAGCACTGAATCTGTTTCTTCAACACAGAGAATTGTCAAAGCTTGGAATGTTAGAAATAAAACTCAGAATAATTTCTTAGTCTTCTATATGGGGAAATGGAACTGGGAAAAAGGGGGGCTTAGTTAACTGATTTTGGATTTGATTTATAAACTTGATAGCATTATTTCTGATTCTACTGACCTTGATGGTCTCACCTATTTAGTTAGAATTCTCCCACTGACCGAAGTTGATAATAGTGTTATCCCTGATTATGAAGAGGAACCTACAGATAATGAGCACAAAGACTGTTATCAAAACCCAAATTCATAAACCTCCTGATTCAAATTCTTACTCAGATATTGGTTACATTAAAACATGCCATCTCTCTGCTCTTCCAATATTGCTTTAACTTAGAAGTGTTGCTCATTAAGACAGCAAGTTTGACAGTTCAGAGCAGGAAAGCCCACTTCTTGCACAGGGATTTTGTAATTATAGATTAACATGAGAGTTGTGGGAAGAAAACAAGTGGATTTCTTTCCAATCTTTCACTGTTGGGCTTTGAGGAATCTGTGTTCCTTTGCTGCTGTTTTTCTATCACCTGTTCATCCCTGAATAGGTGCTGAGCATCTGGATATACAACCTTTTGCTGTACTGCACAATCTTATTGTGTTAGCCAAGCTTAGAAGACAGCAGCTCATGTATGTTACATGCAAATGAAGAACGCCTGGGAGCGAGTTTATACTGCATGGGTTGCTGCTGTAGAAATTAAATGTCAAGAAATCTTACCTCCTGGAGAATATTATTAACCTTTTAATTTTGGAAGTACTTGTCTTCAAGAGTGCCACACTTACATTCGGTGCTGGCTACTGAAAAATATCTTTTCTGTGTTGATATAACGTGTTAAGGGAGTGCTGAAGTTTCATATTTTGCTTTTTTATATTTTGCTGATAGAAACACTTGCTATTTTGATCAGAGGGATAATTTTCCTAGTTAATTCAAGAGTTTCAGAAAGCAACTTATACCCACTTACAGTAGACTTATTTCTTAAAACAGACTGAATTACTTAATCAGTAGAATTTAAAAAATAGTCAATTTTAATTATCTGTGCTAATTAAATTGTGTTTTATTATGTCTGTGTAACTTTCACTGCCAAAAGAACATAATGTCCACAGTAACAAAGAAGTTAATACTTCTATAGGTTGTTTGAATTTAGTGTTCCTGGAAGAAAAGAGAGAGAGGATTTCATAAACTTCATAATATCTGGTAGTCAATATGAACTCTGTTCCACTCTCCTTTTACAGCTCCTTTATTTCCAGATGGCCCTTCATCCACTTGTATTCTGGTACTTCCTATCTTTTTTGGCCCTACAAGACTCTGATAACTGTGATAATACTGTAATTTTCCTTACACGTGAGCACTGAATGATACGAAGTGCTTTATTTTATTTTTGGAAGAATCTTTCTGTACCAGCCAATTGTTGCTAAATATAGTGGGGGGTCTTGAACTTAAAGTGGCACTTTACCATAAAAAGCTCATCTCAGTTTATTTGTATTAACTATATATGGCATATACATAGTCATTAAAACTAGGCTTAAATTCGGGCTTTATTGTTGTCAGTAGAGTCTCACTGAGTTTGTTAACGGGATCTTGCAGATGCTTGCAGGAGCAAGCGCTGTTGATTTTGGAGATAGAGATATATGGCTACAATATTGGAAGACCACTTGATTCATAAGTCTTTCCAGTATTCTCCTGTGAAATATTTTGAGGAGACTTGTTGAAAACCAGATGCTTCTTCAGGGTCTTGAAGGAGCTGGCTGAGGTGGTTGCCGAGCCACTCTCCATCATATTTGAGAAGTCGTGGCTGTCAGGTGAGGTCCCGGATGACTGGAGGAGGGGTCATGTCACTCCCATATACAAGAAGGGGAGCAGGAAGGACCCGGGGAACTACAGGCCGGTGAGTCTCACCTCCGTGCCTGGGAAGATCATGGAACAGATCCTTCTGGACAACATGCTTGATCACATAAAGAATGAGCATGTGATCGGAGACAGCCAGCACGGCTTCACCAGGGGAAGGTCATGCTTAACTAATCTTGTGGCCTTCTACAATGGAGTGACTGCGATGGTGGATGAAGGGAAGGCGATCGATGTCATTTACCTGGACCTGAGCAAGGCCTTTGACATGGTCCCCCACCACATCCTTATCTCCAAATTGGAGGGAAGTGGATTTGATGGGTGGACAACTAGATGGATAAGCAATTGGTTGAAAGGTCGCAGACAGAGGGTGGTGGTCAATGGCTCTATGTCCAGCTGGAGGCCGGTAACGAGCGGTGTCCCCCAAGGGTCTGTCTTGGGACCGGTGCTTTTTAACATCTTTATTAATGACATGGATGAGGGAATTGAGTGCACCCTCAGCAAGTTTGCTGATGACACCAAGCTGAGTGGTGCGGTCGATACGGTGGAAGGAAGGGATGCCATTCAGAGGGACCTCGACAGACTGGAAAGCTGGGCTCAGGTGAACCTAATGAGGTTCAACGCAGCAAAGTGCAAGGTTATGCACTTGGGCCGGAAGAACCCCAGGCACCTGTACAGGCTGGGAGGAGTGGTCCTTGAGAGCAGCTCGGCAGAGAAGGACCTGGGGGTCCTGATGGACGAGAGACTTAACATGAGCTCGGAAAGCAAATGGGATCCTGGGCTCCATCAGGCGAGGGGTGGTCAGCAGGGATAGGGAGGTGATTGTCCCACTCTACTCGGCTCTTGTGAGGCCCCATCTGGAGTACTGTGTCCAGGTGTGGAGCCCTCAGTACAAAAAAGACATAGAGACTTTGGAAAGGGTCCAGAGGAGGGCCACGAAGATGATCAGGGGGCTGGAGCACCTCCCCTATGAGGACAGGCTGAGGGAGTTGGGCTTGTTCAGCCTGGAGAAGAGAAGGCTGCGG
Organism: Turnix velox; assembly: GCA_013400935.1. Classification (NCBI taxonomy): domain Eukaryota; kingdom Metazoa; phylum Chordata; class Aves; order Charadriiformes; family Turnicidae; genus Turnix; species Turnix velox. The sequence goes on along the minus strand of VZTY01023289.1, from coordinate 701,679 downwards.
GGTGACCTCATTGCAGCCTTTCAATACCTGAAGGGAACCTACACCCAGGAAGGAAGTAAACTCTTTGAAAGACTAGGGGAAATGGAAAGTTGAAGGAGGGAAGATTTAGGTTGGATATTAGGGGGAAGTTCTTTACTAGGAGGGTGGTTAGGTCCTGGAACAGGCTGCTGAGGGAGGTTGTGGATGCCCCGTCCTTGGAGGTGTTCAAGACCAGGCTGGACGAGGCCCTGGGCAACCTCATCTAGTAGATGTGTTTGTTAGGTGGCCCTGCTAGACAGGGGGGTTGGAGTTACATGATCCTTGGGGTCCCTTCCAACCCGGGTCATTCTGTGATTCTGTGATTCTGTTGTTAACCATTTGTTTTGTGTTTATACTATTGACAAGCATGCTTGAGAGGTGCTCTGCAGCAGTGGTGAGCAAGGGACTGCAGAGCAGTTCCTGAAGGTCCCTGCTGCCCTGTACAGTATCACCTAAAAAAGTAGCTCAGAAACTTACTGGCACTGATGAATAAGGTAGTCAAAAGGGGTTGCTTTTTAGACACATCTCTCTTGTTACAATATAATATCATAATATAATATAAAGTTTACACCCAATATTGCTGTAGGCATGTCTGATTTAAGACCTTTGTATAGGGATTCTTACACTTTGCTATGGATTGTGTAAAAAAAAAAAAAAGGCTAGCGCCTAGGATACCAAAGATAAGGTATTTAATGTTTCGTGGAATGATGTTAATCGTCGATTGGAGAACTGAAGTATGATTTAGACATAATTAAGAGTTATCTCAAATGGTACTGCTAAATGAGTTGTTAGTCCACAGGGTTTGGCTGAGGTTTTTTTCCTGCCCTCCAATTCTAATGATACATTCCCATTCAATACTTAGTTTAGTAGAACTACTAGAGGAGCTGGGAAGAGACCTACCTGTGACATGTTACACATATTAGATAATGTATTCAGAGGCTTTTAAAATTTGCTGCTGTTACTAAACAACTAGAGCTTGAGAGGCATCTTGGGCTCTGACATAAATGGATCTTGGGCAGCATATATAACATCAAAGAATTTTTAACAACTCGTTATTTTGAGCCCACTTTGTCAAGTTAATAAAATACTGCAATGGAAAGACCATTTGGAGAACCATTGTCTTTCCACCCCATGAGAAAAATAGTATTGATACTGATGGTCTTTTAGTTTCGCCTGTCACATGTATCCATTAAGATTTCTTTCAGTGGGTGGTTTGTATAACTCTGAAGTCCCATGTGAGCTGCTGTTAAGTGGCCTGGTAAAGGTGGAGACCAGGTTTATATTTTAAGGAACAATACATGGATGGGAAGTTTTTAGAGAATTACATCTCCACTACTGGCAGCTTACAGATTAAAAAATGGGGGTGAAAAATGAAGAGAACAGAGTTCTGTGTTGTAACATAAATGTTGCTTCAGACAGAAGCTGCTCAGGTGTAAAGTGCAGTGAATGGTCATACTGTCCCAGTATGCTTTTCTGAGTCTGGACCGTCCCAGCAAAGTGTATTGGGACAGGGCAGTTTCGTATATTTGTCAATGACTTGAAGAGATTGATTGCACGCTCCGCAAGTTAGCAGATGACACCAAACTGAATGATGCAGTTGACAGACCTAAGGGACAGAATGCCGTACCAGGGAGATCTTACTCCAGCCCAGATGGGGACAAATTTTTTAGTGGAGCTTGTTGGGGTAGGGCAAGGAGTAATGGCTTTAAACTGCAGGAAGGAAGATTTAGATTAGATATAAGGAAGAAATTGTTTATGATGAGGATGGTGAAACACTGGCACAGGTTACCCTAGAAACATTCAAAATCAGGTTGGTGTGGGCTCTGAGCAACCACATCTAGTCGAAGGTGTCTCTGCTCACTGCGGTGGGATTGGATGAGGTGACCTTAAAAAGATCCATTCTGATCCAAGCCACTCCATGCTCTTTTCAGAGGAGAGGCTTAAGGGTAATTTGTGTGTTGGCTGATCAAGGTGGTATGTTCACATTCACCTGGAAGTTAAGAATTGTGCAGTGTCAGCTTTGTTGGATGATAGGTTAGTATTAGTAAGCCAACTAGAAAGAGATGACTTTAGCCTGCAGTACTTATCCTCTATGTCTGTTAACTTCTTCCATCAGAGAACCTTTGAGTAATTTGAGTCAGTGGGAATATACTTTTGGGGAAGGTGAACACGATCTCTGTTTCCATTTCAGAGAGTGGAAACATACAGCCAAGTAACACTGAGGGTTACACAGGCGGCCACAAACCTCCTCCCTCCTCCTCCCTCTTCCGTCCCTCCACCCTGGGCAGGTCCTGCTCTGCTGACTGATGCTCTGAGGGCTGCACACCTCAGAAACACTCCCCTGAGAAGGATTATCATCCCTTGTTACTCAACTCCTGCATGATTTCTGGAATGCCAGCTTGACTTCTGTGGATTTGCATGTCCTCAAAAAGTTTTGGGTGTAGTCTTCTGCTTTGTCTTTCATTATATCTAAAATATACATTGCAGCTACAGAAAGTAGCTTCTGAATTTAAAGGGCTTTTTCTAATTGACTAACCAAAAGTTCTTGTGCAGAACTCTGGGCATTAATACATACTTTTCACTCAGAAATGTGAGTTGTAGAGGGTTAAGAGGGTAGATGTTTGCATTCATAAGTAAAGCAAAGAAGACATAGTGAGGGAAAACATATATGTATTATAGAAGAAAATCTGGGCTGGAAGTAGTTGAGAGTGCTGCAGGTTGTCTTGCTCGTTCAGTGATTAATTTCTTAAGTCTGCTATACTTGTTAGTAGGTGTACAAAATAAAATCTCATGCTCTTCTCCAAAAACTGTTCCTCTTCTCTTGTAAGAAAGTGTAGTAAGTATCTGTATCCTGACATGTACAAACTTAGCCCAAAACGAAGCACTTCTGTAAACCACCCAATTGGCTCAATGGGTAGTGACTGGGAGAAGGAATTTACATTGTTAACTGGTCTGGAGAGCCTCCAGAACTGGTCAAGGCCTTCTGGTCTGCAAGTTCCAGGGTAATTTCTATGGAAAAAGATTTTTTTTTTTCCCCTTGAGGGAATAATTTGTTCTGCCTTCATTTATCCCCATTTATTCAGATATGTGGTGTTAGGGATGCTGCCAGGAAGCTCCTGAGGATGACCAAGATTTCCAACATAATGATAGAAGTGAAGTTTTGTTGGAATCTGTTGGTCTAAATAGTGCTTTCTCATTGCATTATTCCTGTTGCAATCTCTTGCCTTAAAAGCATATCATAAAGATTTAAATACGGTAACTGTGTGAATGAACAACTGATGACCAGTGTTTTTGTAAATAACTTTTACTTTTCCCAAATCTCCCTCATTTACAGTACCTACAAATAAGAATGACTTGGCGTTGTTTGCAGAAAATGGGCTGGACTAGGGAATAGAAAAGCTTTTGCAAAAGGGCACTGTGACTGTGTCATCTCTATTTAAAAAGTAACCCTTTCTGTTTTAAACACCCTTGTTGTATTTTTTTTTGACAATGATGTCCCCAAAGACATTTTCTAGTCAAAGATTTTATAAAGCAAAATATTTGAAATCACAGATATTTTTAAGGTATCTTGAGTAGTCATGTGCATAGCTGTGATAATTTGATGGTGCAAGTGAACTAAGGCTTGTACAAGAAATAATACTTAGGGGTTTTTTCCCCCTGATTGTGTTAGCTGGTGTACATAAAAGCCTTTTGCATAACCAGTGCATTTTTTCACATTTGAAGATAAGACTTCTGTGATCAGAAGCGTGCCTTACTAGCCCTATTAGACTGCTTGATAGAGATGTATTTCCCCTAGAAAATTAAACATAAATAGTTGTTCTAAGTGTATTTAACTTATTTCTGAAAGAATATGTTCTTTGTTTGTCATTTTCCAAATTACATTTGTGAAAATACATTTAATTTTTAATATAAACAATATTTTGGTGTAGCTTTTTATTGCCCCCAGTTGTTAGAAGTGCTTAAATAGCAATCAATAATTCTGAAGTAAAACTGCCGTTAGCCTTCTCTGAGGCCCCCTAGATAAGAACACAACCTGTTGGAGTGAATCTGAAGGAGGGCCAGAAAATGATCAGGGGGCTGTAGAATGTCTCTTGTGAGGACAGGCTGAGACAGTTGGGATTGTTCACCATGGAGAAAAGAAGGCTTCAAGGAGTCCTCATTGCAGCCTTTCAGTGCGTAAAGGGGGCCTATGGAGAAGATGGAGAAGGGAACTATGCATTAGTGAATGTAGTAACTGGACAACAGAAAGAGGGGAAATTTAGATGAGGAAGAAATTCTTTACTGTGAGGATGGTGAGACACTGGAACCAAGTTGCTTAGAGAAACTGTATGCCCCATCCTCGGAAGTGTTCGAGGCCAGACTGGTGAGGCTTTGAGCAGCCTGGCCTGAAGCAATGGTGTCTCTACCCATGTCAGGGCGTTGAACTGTGGTGAACTGTGTGCAGTGTTGTACTGTGACACAAACACAGGGAACCACCTTGAAAGGTACTTGGAACATTTTAGTTTTCCTTATTGTCTATCACACCAGTTGTTTATAGACATCCTATGGTTAAGTATGAACTAGTTTAGCCTGTAGCTACACAGTTGCATCGTATTTTATGTAAACATAAATGAATACCAATAACCTAGCATAAAAATTACAAGTACTGAACTATTTCAAGTTTGGAAATGCATATGAAATGTTAGTTAGATTTGTGAGGGCTTTAGGCTTTTTTTTGCTAGTGTTCTGAAGTTGAGTTGTCCACAATTTTCTGAGCATCTCATGTAAAACTGAGTAAGTGCAAGATGCTCTACTGCTGCTAGAGTTGCAACTGCCTAATGCTTGAAGGACACCTTCCTTTGCAATAACATTTTAAAATACTAATTCCTCTTACTCATCAGCAATCCTTTTCCCACAGCTTGAGTTCAGGGCTATAATGGAACCTATTATAGGCAAAAGGTCTATGACTCAGACATTGAGCCATGCAAACTCCTGGCTTCTTTAATTGGCACCATTAAATCTTTAGTAGATTTTTGCTCATAAAATAGGTGTCGTTAGTATAAAGTGCATCACTGCTGAAGATATATTATAGCTTTTGCCCTCTGATTTGTATGAGTTGATCAGCTTATAGGTGTATAAAGACTGGTTAGTCAGAGAGACTTTTCCGGAATTGCTGCTTTTCTTTATCTGTTCAAAGCATTCAGGGCTGTTTTAAAAGTAAAATGCAAGAAAGCCATCTCACAAATCATTATATTTTCAGATCATTTTCCTTTTCTATTTGGAGATGGGAGAGGAAAAGAAAAACCTGCCTTTCCATTGTGTTTTATCTTGGTAACACTCATGTGGCCTAAGAATTGGGTATCTTCTATATGATAGTATGAAAAATGTTAATTCCTGAGTATGTAATCAGCAAATAAACCATGTGATGTAGCTGATTTTGTTGTTGTTGTTGCACAGTTTTAGAATTTTTTTAGTTTATTTTTAAAAGCATGTTGGAAAGTGAACAGGGAAATAGCTGTAGTTTGGTCTGGGAAGGCAGTCAGATATCAGCAGAGGAAATGTAAAGAACACTGGAAGTTTAATGTCTGAATATATATGTTTATATTTGCAAACATATGTATGTAAGAAAAAAATTGGCTTCAGTGCGTCTGAAAGAAGGGTGTGGTGAGGACATCTGGGAAACTTCAATTTTTCGTTACCATCTGCAGAGTCTGCCTTGTTTGTATATGCAGTTGGCAAGAAGTCTTTAGTTGTTATGTTGTGTATACTTTCTCTGTTGACAGTATCAAAAAACAAGGAAGTAACTTATAGAAATTTTAAACTATGTAATTTGATATGCATATTTGAAGCTGACTATGTCTTCAGGATAATAGCAAGATGCAAAACTGGAACTTAAGAAAGATGTGAAGTAGTCTGTAGCTTACATGTTCCTTGTGCTTATGAAATAATATGTAATCTGTAGAGGCAACCATGTTTTTTTCTTGTTCCTTTCTTTTGTCTGGAGAAGATATTCTGTGATTTAAGAAGTTTAGTTTGGTTTTGTTATTGTAATTTTTATTATTGTAATTTATTTTGTATTGTCCAGTAAACTAGATCTTGAGTATCAATGAATTTCATAAAACAGACCCCTACAAACACCATCTCTCTATATATCTTGGTAAAGAAATAATAGCTAATTGAGCTATTAAGTAATTCAAATAATAATGCAAAAATCTCAACAACCTCTAATTTCTTAATCTCTTAAATTTTCCTTTTATATGTATTCTCCATTTTGCATTCAAGGAAACCAAAGGAGAGGGATAGTTGCCTGAGGCTGCAGTGATAGACATGGGATTTATGGCTTCTCAGTGTGTGTTATGGTAGGCAATGTTGCCCTAATGCTGAAACCAGTAGTTATCCGAGTAGGTATTCCCTCACAAACATGATTTGTGCTTTTCAAGAAGGGGATCCATGACAAGTCTTTTGCTGGGGATCTGTGTTAGAAAGAAATTATTATGCAACTTGAAAGGAAAAAAAAAAAACACCTTTGGGAGAAGCATCAAAATGAGTTGAGTCCGATGGGAAAGAAAAAGACAGTAAATTGTCTTGCCTGATTTTCACGTCCTTGCAGTCTTTCCCTATTCTGTACTTAGGGTTTCAAGGCAACCTGAGTCTTCTCTTCAGGGTAATATCTTAAGTCACTCAGATCTGATGTAATCTACGAGTTTCCTTCATCCTGTATACTGAATGAGGCATTCATGCTGGAGGTAACCAGATAGGAGCCAACCTGTGTGTCAGAGACACTAATATAAACAGCTAAGTAGCAGAATGTAGAATTTGTTTCACAAGTGACAGTAATGACACTTATTCTTTCAACTATTTGAAATACTTTATATTTTAGACTGCCATCTAAAAGAAAAATAATTATAATTTCTTATAGTTTTTCTTAGTGTTAGGGAATTCTAAATACACTTTTTCTGAAACAACAATGTGTATTTACTATTCCACTTGTGGAGTGTCTCATTGGATCTATGTCTGGAGAAAGCTCTTGAATTTCTGCTGGACAAGAACTGTTTAGCATTGGACAAAAGTTATAAAACTCACTCCAACTTACTATGGACAAATAATAAAACCAGAAGTAGTAGTGAGGGTTTGGAGTTTGTTATCTCTTCTGCTGTGAAACTTCCTTGTAATTAATGAAATTGCATCTAGAACCTCAAAACAAAATGTTAACTTTTAGATATTTTTAAATTGTGAATCTTCTAGTGAATCTTCATACTCACCTGGACTGTGAGATTGAAATAGTGACAAGTAAAACACTTTGGGTACTGGAGCAGATATAAACAATAGAGGCAGGGTGATTGAGCTGCTCTGGATATCATCTTATGATAATAGAAAACATTTACCAAATATGGCTTTTTTGGGGAAGCTATGAAATTAAACCCTTTTAATCATAGTAAGTCAGCAAAGATCAAAAGTTGAGAAAGTAATTTTCAAAGTTGGTTTACACTGGGTTTAACTTCTGTTGCCTTAGGTAGTGCCTTATGTATTTCACAGTGTTAGAAGTCCACAGGATTGGGGAATTCTTTGTGTTATAAAAAATTTATAGTAGAAGAGTCCTGAATACAAGTTGTAGCAAAAAAACCCCAAACCAACAAAACACTAACTCAAGTATCAAATAAAAAAATATTTCATCTTTAGTTGTGGATACGGTGTAGATTTACCGTGCAGAGTGGGGAAATGACAAGGTAAGAAGAGTATTGTATTATTTGCCTGTCTAGTGTGGTCTGTTGCAAGTAATCCAAATGAAAATATTGATAAAATATGAAGTTTATCAGCTCTAAACTGAAACCAAAGTTGAGTATCTGTGTGGGTGGTGTTTATTCTGATGCTTTAAGCTCTCTTCTTCTTTTTTTTTTTAATGCTAGTACATTCTAGCTGCAGGATATCCTGTGGAACTTGAAAAAATCTCACTACAAACTGATAGAATTCATAATGTTTTTCTATTTAATTAAGATACTTACAGCATTGTGGAAGTATTGGGACCTCCTTCCTAAGAGAGTAAAAACTCAGGGGTTTGAGTCCTTTGTTACAGCTGTTCAAATCTGAAACTACTAAGGCTATTACCTTTTTCTGAAGCTATTAGAACATGATATATATTTATACCTCTGGGAAAACTTGCTTTGTAATGTGGGCTTCCAGATAAGGGAAGTGATAAAGTTCTTGGTAAAGAACTGTGAATTGCATCCATTTTTCATCAGCTTCATAATCTGAAGCATGTTTGTCATTAAACTGTTGATTTAAACATTTTCAATATATGCAGGTTTCTTAAACAATGCATGTTTAATAAGTCTAGAATCTGATGGGGGGGAACTTTGAAAACAGAAATTCTGGACTTCTGCTTTCCTTTATATATAGGAAAGTTTTATCTTGAAGTCATACTACTGTTCTGTCAAACACTGTATGCTAACAAACTGTAGTTGTCCAAAAATAATTTTTTTAATGTTTTTCTAGTGGTTGCTTTATTTTATATTTTTAAGACTGTATGAAGTTAGGTCTGTCAGTTACTGCCCTCCTTCCTTTCTCTGGGCGAGGTCTTGTTGGACAGCTGAGGTCCACAGCCTGCCTCCCAAGAACTGTCTTTCCTTAAGGTGGGCTAGACCCACTGAGGACCTTGCATTGGAGTGACATCAAAAGATGGGTGAGAGGCTGCCCCTACACAAGTTTGCGTGGCAATGCAGAGTGTGACTTGCCAAGAGAAGGCCAAAAGAACTGGCTGTGACCGATGTCTTTCCAAGGCTTCCTGAAGCTGGCAGGGAAAGTCACTGGAAGATATCCAAGTGCAGAAGAAAGGACGTGATGCTGCATATGCACAAGTGCAGCACGTAGTCATGGGCATGACTTGTATAAAGGTGAGTTTGTGGACTTTCTGGCACAGGAGTGCTATAAAAAAAAGGCCTGTCTAAGCATGCAATGATGCCATGTAAATACACTGGGCCAATGCATGCTTATACCTTTGCAGCTCCTGTCAGTGCTTATCTCTGCTTCTGGTGTACTTGTTTACAGTCTTCATTGCAGTTGGTCTTTCTGATTCAATCTTGAATCTGTAAAGCATTTCATAGTGTCTTTACAAGCTATAGACTAGGAATGGCAGGATGTCCATCACACAGGTGGTATTTCTGAAGACTGTATTTATTTGATCTTTTGGCACAGCAGAGCAGGTAGAAGAAATAAAAATTTCATAGAATAGTTTGGGTTGAAAGGGACCTTAAAGATCATCTAGTTCCAAGCCCCCTACCATAAGGACACCTCCCACTAGATTAGGTTGCTGAGTGCCTTGTCCAGCTTGGCCCTAAACACCTCCAGGAAGGAGACATCTACAAGCTCTCTGGGCAACCTGTTCCATTGTCTCACCACCCTCACCATAAAGAATTTCTTTCTTATATCTAGCCTGAATTTACCCTCTTCCAGTTTACATCCATTACTCCTAGTCCTGCCATCACACATCCTACTGGAGTCTTACCCCAGCCTTTCTGTAGCCCCCTTCAGGTATTGATAAGCTACTGTGAGGTCTCCCCATCTCTTCTTCAGGCTGAACAACCCCAATTCCTTCAGCCTGTCCTCATAAGGGAGTTGCTCTATCCCTTCATTCATCTTTGTGACCCTCCTCTGGACATGCTCAAACTGCTCAATGTCCTTCTTACGTTGAGGACTCCAGAACTGGACACAGTACTCCAGGTGGGGACTCGCCAGAGACGAGTAGAGGGACAAAATCACCTCTCTTGACCTGCTGGTCACACTTTTGTTGATGCAGCCTGGGATTCAGTTGGGCTTCTGGGCTGTAAGCACATACCGTGCTGCTAGCATTCATTTGGTAAAAATAAATTCCATCAAAGCATTCTATTCTGTTGTTCTTCTATCCCTGAAGTGCACTTTATTTGATGTAAACTGTAAGTATGTAAAGTGTACTTTGTCTGAATTAAGATAAAGCATTCTTTATTACAGATTTTGCAAATCAAAATTTTCAGTTCTGAATTTACATATAAACTTATATATTGTTAAAAACCATAAAAACATATCTGTCATGTAAACATAAAGTATACATGAATGCCTTATTATTTCACAGTGTATATATTTACATATATAGATTGCTAATTAACTTTTTTGGTTAACTCTCTTGAAGGCTGGAGGAACCAAAAAAGCATCAGAATAGAAACATTTTTGCTGTTGTAGCATTGTAATCCTTTTGATGTTGCTGCTTCTTGCAGTGGTAAAAACACAGGCAGAGCTATTTTAATTGTATGTGGTCAGAAGGAGTGTTTGCACCAAGCGTGCTGGGGTTTGATTTTTTTTTGTCCCTAGTCAAAAACCTGGTGCCATTTGCTCAGTGTTACTGTGATTCAGATCTGATAAGAGTAGAGAAACATTGACAGAAGCAGACATGAGCTAATTAAGGTCCCTCTTTAAATAGTTCTCTGAGTGACTTTTAAGTCTTCTGTAGAATAACAAAACATCGGGGGAAATTTATCACTTTAATTACAGTCAGGACTGTTTGGTTGAGTTTTCGTTTTCAAGGTAGGGGACATGGTGTTAAGTGGAAATTGTGGTTGGTACCAGAGAGTCATAGCTTATGGTGGTGGCAGTGCAGTGTGATGCAGAAGAGGATGGGTGTCTACATACTTGATGCTTAGTAACTGAGTGGAGAGAATTCTACTGGCAGAGATGAGGCTCCAAGTGTGGGGCAATACACTTCCCTTCTTCCCTCAAGACCTAGGATTTCAAGGCATGGCAATGAAATGTGTCCAAGAGAGCGAGGATGTTTTTTGTTTTACTCTTTCAGAGGTGCTGCTTTGCTTTCACAGTGGAGCTGAAGGATGATAGAGAATGTGGAGGCAAGCCAAAGAGCAACAATTCAGCCTGTATATATGCTAAAATGTTTAGATTATTTAGAAGGGCTATGTATTTCATAGTAGCAGTTTCAGTATAGGTGTTTTGGTTGACTATGTGAAGGTGTTCCCTCCTCACTACTCCCTTTGCTAGAGAAGTTGAAGTGGTAGGTTGTCTGAAAGCATTTTTATCCTGACGTGTTCTTACTTCACTGCATAACTTCCCTGTCTTGCCTGGACATTTATAGCCACCACCTTGGTTTAGAGGAATTGGAAAGGATTGATGGTAGACCTTCTGGATATTCTCTAATCCAGGAAATTCTCTAGCACTAGATATCTTGATGGCTGTGCTTAGGCATAGCCTTACAAGGAATATATACACATTTGAAAATACAGGTCCTACTTGGCAGAAGTGAGGTGTTAAGGAAAAGGGCCATTTTACAGTAAGACTCTTGCTGGTCTGCCTGTCTTTCCCATATGTGTTATACACTGCATCAACTCTGCAAAACTTTCATGCTAAACTTCACGTTTCTGGTGTATTTATGTTGTGTCTACTGTTTGATGGAACATAAAAAGAAGTGAGGCTTCTTTTGACTGTGGCTGTGTGGGGAAGGCTGCCTTGAGGTGGACAAGCTCTCTACAAGAGCATTGTGGCTGTTGCCAGTAGAATTGGGTACCTAATTGTCCTAATTTTCTCTCTCTATAGCTAGAGCTTGTGAAAAAATGACAGAATCACACGGGTCCTTGACTTGTTTACATGGTAGTGCTGAAGAATGGAGAATTTGACTACTATTTAGGACCCGCTCTACTTGCATTAGAAAAATCTCATACTGCTGTCTAAGCTAGTATAATACTACAAATTATCTGTAGCAGAAAATTATTATTTGTATTTTGGACCACCACATCAGTGATTAGATACAATCTATGTAGTAGCTATTGCAGTTTCTTACACAGAAATCTAATTTGAAGCATACGTAGGGGTGGCAGAGATTTTCTGATCAAGACTGATGTTGATTCTTATCAATGGACAGGAACCTAGAGCTCGTGGTTGGTTTTGAGCTTTGAACAAAAACCCTTGGTGCTCTATACGCTGGCTGATGCTCAGTAGGCTTAGCAGTACCTCTCACTTTATGTAAGTATGAAACAGTGTTGCTACAAATGATTACTGTAAAATATAATGGGGTGTTTTGTGTGATGGCCACATTAGTATCATTCATATTTTGTAGTCTATGTTACTTTGCAGAGTACATGACCAGAAAATAAATAATTCTAATATGGTAGCTGTGCTGAGACTCAATTAAGGGGCTCTGTATTTTGTGTGGCGATGCCTTATTCTTCCATGTATAATAATTGAGTGACATTTTCAGCTCCACCAAATCAGCAGTGAGTGTACTTCTGCAGTGGTGGCTGAAGGCATTAAGATTGACTTTAATCACTTCTGCTCCACTGTTAGGATGCTGCTTGCATCAAAATTTAACTTGTTTTTATTGTAAATGTTTCTGAAGACTTTGGATCAGCGAGTTTTAACTTCTTAATAGTTGCACCTATTTTAAAAGGTTATCTACATTAGTAGTAACAAAGCAGAAAGACTTAGGATAGTCATAGAATGTTCTGGCTTATTCTGTTCTCTTCTATTGACTTAAGATATAAAATGGTACTGCAGCAGCACTTTGCTAAAACATGACACAGAAACTTTTAAATGGTTTGTTTGGAGGATAGCTAATATGAGTAGTTTGTAGTAGGGTGGTGAATTCTTTTGCTAACCTTTGAAAGGAAGAACTGGAGTAATTTCTACCTGTGATGGTTTTTAACACCTTGGGCACTGTGCTACCTGGGGAAGGATACCTCTTACAAATGAGTTTTCTCTGTGGCATGAGAGCTACTTCTGGAAGTGATGCTATAGTCTTCTGCTTTAAAAGTTTTCATTGTCAAAAGTTGCTGTCTTAACTTTTCCAAAGTGAAGGTGATAAATTTAACAGGACTGCACTTGCTGCAAATGAGAATATTCAGTAGTGATTTACTCAATGTGAAATTATCTGTTGTACAGATATTGTATTGGAGAGGTTTGTATTTTCCAGCCTGTGGGAACTGACTCTGCACTTGCTCTGCTGTTATGCAACTTAGTTAATAAACCAAAGTTCAAGAAAATTTAAATAAGGAGTGGTTACAGAACATCTTTTTCAAAATATGCAAAAGACCCGGGGAGCCTAGAAATACTCCAGAGGGAAACAAAAGTAGTCTTGACAGAAAGTAACTTTTTTTTGTGTTGGTGCTGATGCTTAAATTCCATGAAGCTAGTTGAGTCATGGCACATACTTCTCTGCTCTTGCTTCATCCTTCTCAAAGCTCAATATTGGCTCAAGTTGCTGCTCTGCTTGGGAAGCTACACTCAGCTAATTTCAGCGCTTAAGTACAGTTGATTGTGGTTCAATCCTTCTTCAAGCAACTGATTCTCCTCCTTAACCTCTCTCTCAGCCACTAACCCTCACTGGATTTATCTTACATCCTGTCCATCTTGCTACTTTACATAACAGGCCTGGTTTGAGACATCTATCTGTGCTTTGGGCTGTGAAGAATGAGCTTAGCTCTAAATGTGTGAGAAGCTGTGAAAGGCTGTGGTTTTAATTTTTGAGATTGTGGTGATACATGTTGGAAGTTTAAAAATAAATTTTAATTCCAAGAAAGTGAGATTTTGGCGGTCTAGGAAAAAAAAATCAAACAATGTTTTTGTTACTCAGATACTGTTGGCTTTTACTAATGTTGCAAAAGGATGTTCCCATCCCAGTAACCTGTTGAGCTGCGAATTACTGTAACTCCACGGAGTTCCTGAAGAATTTCTAGTTTGCTCTAATAAGCTGTGATCTTTAGGAGTATCCTGCATTGTGATATTGCATATTAATAGCATTGATTAACTGTCAAGCTGTGGGAAATGGAGAGGAATTGTCCATTGTAAAATTAAATGGTATTACTGAAGACTGTACCATGCTGCTGGTTAGGGAGGTGACAAGTCCCAGTAGTCAGTGGTAGGAGTCTTCATGTGAGCTCGAGGTTTTTTCACATGATTAAAACAGGCCATCTGTTCTTTGTTAAATGTTTACCAAAACAGCTTTTCTCTAAAAGATTTAAAGAGATGTGGGTCTAGTAAACACACCGATATTCTTGAGCACCTTTTTCACCTTATTTCAAATAATAGCAAAAATAATTCTGCTGCAGTACTTACTTGTGTTTAATCTTTACTGGTTTCCTTTCTGTGGAAGATTAAATGCCATACCATCATGCTAAATTATGGGTTTGTTATTACTAAAAGCAGCAGGAGAAGCAATTTCTTTGAAGTATATGGCTCAATTTTTCAATCTTTTGGTAAAAACTTGTAATATACCTATTTTTTTCCAATAAATGGCAACTTGATCTACTTGAAGATGTCCCTGCTTATTGCAGGGGGAGGTTGGACTAGATAAGCTTTGAAGGTCCTTTGCAACTGAAAATATTCAGTGCTTCTAAGTATGCAGACAAATTTTTCAATCTTTTGATAAAAAATTCTAATACACTTTAAAAAAAAGAAATTGTAAATGGAAAATGGGGTTCTTGCATTAGAAATTGTGACCTGTAACTAGAATTAATCCTTTGTAGATTTAAAGAAGTAAAACTATTTGAAATAATTTCCTGTGGATGGCTCAAGCGAATATTTAATAGTGAAATTCTTTCCTCCCCTCTCAAGAAAGAACAGACAGTGGTTGGGGGTAAGAAACCGCATCTTTCAGGCTGCTTCCAATCTCCTTTTCTTGCTAGATTTGTGCTGCTCCTACACAGCTTCACACTAGGGAGCAATGTGGCGTTGTCAGTTAGGGAGAAACTGTTTTAGCATATTGCGAAAGTGTAGACACAGACTGCATAGGGGGAAAAAAGTTAATTGTACCCATTTCTTTGAAAGAACATTACGATTTAAAAGATCACGTATAAGTGAATTACAGTATGTGCCAAGTTGCACAGGGAGTGGCATGTGGCAAAAGTAATGCATTTTCAAGTAATAGGAAATAAACCTGAAGTCTAATTAAGGCAGAGTTGGCTTTTTGTAGCTTAGTGTTTTGGGGAATTGTGTATTACATGAAACAAAACCACAGTATTTTAATTTGCATGCTGGATAATGCACATAACTTGGTGTTGTAAATAAAAGGCAGAAAGGTGGTGTTTGTTTTTTTTTTTTATATTAATTTCATGCATAACGTTTAAGTTGAGTATTTGGTCTCAGTTTCTTTAGAACGTGAGAATGACTCTTGTGAATAAGCTTTTTGAGGTAATAAGAATCTGAATTTTCATAGGATGATGTCTTCCAAAGCAAGTTTCTGAATACTACAGGGTGCAAACAATCAATGCCATTCTCAAGTGTTTTTCCTTCTGGCCAGAACTTACATTAAAGCTACAAATGCCAAATCATGAAGGGCTGACATTGCTGTTGTGGAGACTTGGAAAGCTGTCTGCCTTATGTTCACATTGTCTGTGCTGAAAGTTGTTGTTTAGACTTCTAAAACACACAAGAAAACAAACAAAAAAAAGGAACCTAGGAGTCTTAGGAAGGAGACAGTGTATATTTTTTTAAAACTTGATTAAGAAGGTAGTAAGAATACTCAAGCACATATAAAACTTCACAATGATTTCAGTGATACAGTCATATCATTAATGAAGATGCAACCTTGAAAATTTTATAGTCTTAAATTTACATGGCATTACTATATTTGTTGTGGCTTTTAATATTAGTTGATTTGGACATTTCAAGTGCTTAAGAGGAAGAAAAAGAAATTACCTCACCAATTCTGATTTGTTCTATAAAGTTATGCCTTAGACATAAGCTTTTAGATAGTTGTAAAAGTCTCTCTTGGTATGGGAAACAAATACTGAAATGCGAAATACATGGTACTTGCTCAATAAAGATTTTACAAATAATGTAAAGAAAAACTTTATACTATAAGGAGTATTTAAAAGAGCACTGAGAGTGGTGGGTGGCTCAGTGAAGAAACTGATGAAATTTGCCCTTGAGGTCTTCTGAAAAAGTAGTATGCATGAATTATGAAATGGCAGGCACTGTAGAAATACATTGACTACCTTTGAAACATGTAGGTAAGAAGTACTGCTATGAAAACCTATGGATCAGGTACTTTCAGATTATCTATATAATCTTCCTGTCTTTTCCTACCTAAAAAGTAACATTAGAGATGACAAGTAATGATCTGAGGTACTGAAAAGGCAGCTTTGTTCTGTGCTACAGAACAAATATGATCAGACATTCAGTTCAGTCAACTAAATTGAAAACCAATTACAAAATTTTAAAATATCTCTATCTTTTATGTAATGCATGATTGGACTGTGAAACTCATTGGTACCACTGACTTGTCATGCTGGAAGTTCTTGAATGAGAACTTGAATAGACCTAGATTTTTGGGCCAATACTCAGGCTTTCCCTCTTGTCCTGGAGTCTCTTCCATGAAGAACTGTTTTGGCTTGTTTGTTCCATGCAAACTTCTCATGAACAGCCATAAAGAGTTGTCATCAATTCTTGACAGCCTTGCTTCTCCTGCTGCTTGGGTAACTTCTCAGTGCATGAGTGTTTTCAGGGCACAGTGGGTGTTTTGGGACTGTGAAGAAATACTAAAAATAGTACTGCAATCGTTCAGTTAGTTTATATGATATAGCAATGCATTTGGGAAAATACACATGTATTCAGTCACATGTATAATGGTATAAAGAATTTTTTTCCCTCCATCTTAAATTTGTTGGGTTTTTTTAGATCCAAATGGCTAAAGTTATGTTTGTGCATGCCCATCAGTTCTCCCGGTTCTCAGGGACTGGGTTTGTAGTCATCTGTACGCTTGTCACCTTAAGAAAGTGCAATTTGAATAAATAGCAAAGAAAAGGAAATGTGAATAATGCTGCAGGCAGTTACAGGTACTGCAGTTCCTGGAAGTAAAATTAAGATTTATTAGAAACTTTTCTTCTCCCCAGTTCAGTGGATCATACTTTTCAAACAGCTAGACTTCATGATCATGGCTAACCCTTCCACCTAGAATCATCCTAACTTAATTTTCAGGGAAAAGGAGGAGAAATGGAAAGAAAGAGGGTGGGGAAATGATGTGACTGTATGTTTAGCTGCAAGAAAGGCATCCGTGCAGTGTCGTGGTACTGATTTTCTTTTTGAAAAGCCCTGTCTTCCAGTATTTATGACTATGGACAGGTGGTAAGAAGAGGCAGGTTAGCCTTGGTATCCTGTAAAGTCATGATAGTGCTTAGAGATTTTTTTATTGGTGTAGAACAGAACCATTCGGAGGAAAAAAACTGCAACTATTTCCAACGTGTTTAGTCCCAGGCACTTGACATTTGTGTAATTATGCATAGGTTTTCATTTACTTTATAAGGCTAGTGTGAAGCTCATATGCTATACACACTTTCAAACAGGTTGTTTTTGCAGGTTTGCAAACACTTTGGGTAGTTTTCTATCCAATCTCTAGCAGGAACAAATCTGTTTGAATAACAAGTAGGGGGCTGTGGATGTTTGACATAAAATGTAACATTATATTATGTTTTGAATTGGCTTAATCTTTCACATGCTGATCAAAATACCTCCTGTCACAGCTGAACTAATGTAAATTGCCTTGATTAATTTTTTATAAATACAGAATGTGAATATATTTTATTTTCCTTTTCATGTCTAGAAACAAACTTCAACAATTTTTTTTTTCCTGGGAGAGGGCAGAATCCAGAGCAACTGAAAAAATTATAATAAGCTTTTCATCCCACTCACAATTATTTTGAAATAAGTTTGAAAGTAGTTACTTTCCTTCTGCATCTAAATGTTAAAACTGTAAATATTTTCTATACTTTATTTACAAGCTTTAGAATAATTTTGCTGTATCAGGTATTGCTGCCACTTTGCTAACTGTTTTATCTACAGAAACTTTTGGGGTTGACTGGTTTATTGTACAGTGTTTCAGATGTGCTGCTGGGTTAATCTGCTGCTTAGTGTGTTTCTGTAACCTCTTGTTCCAAAAGAACAAAGTGTTAGAAATCTAAGTTGTGATCCTACAGTTACATTTCTGTTTGTCTCTCTCATCAGCATTCTCCGTCGGAACCCTTTTTAGAGAAACCAGTGCCGGATATGACTCAGGTTAGTGGACCGAATACCCAGCTAGTGAAAAGTGATGATTATCTGCCATCAATTGAGCCGCAGCCACAGCAAAAGAAAAAGAAAAAGAAAAACAATCACATTGCTGCAGAAGGTCCTAGTAAAGGTTTTGGTAAGGAAGACTTCCCTGGGGGACTTGACAGCCAGAATCTAAGCAGAAATTCGGTGGATTGCTCCCAAGAAGAGAAGAAGAAAAAGAAAAAGCCCAAGGCAAAAAAAGACCCGAAGGATCCTAAAGAACCCAAGGAAAAGAAGGAACCCAAGACCCCCAAAGTCCCCAAGACCCCTAAAGAGCCAAAGGAAAAGAAAGCAAAAAATACTACATCAAAACCCAAGACCAGCAAAAAGGCTAGGTAAGTCAGGAAACTTCTATATGCAATCAGAGGAAAACAGTGTCTTTGTGGGATTTCTGTAGCATCTGTGCTAAATGGCGTGGGTGGAGAGGAAATCTTGTTTTGTTGTTTGCCTTCTACCATCTATAACGTATTTTTGAGGAACATGGGCACATTTCTCTTGTTTGGCTTTCCTGTTTATGGCTTTACAGTTATTTTAAACAAGCTGGGAAGGCAGAAGGTTTTTTTTTTTGTTTTTCAGGTAATCAAAACTTCTGGATGTGTTAGATTTCAAAACTAACCCTTTCTTTTCTAATGCTCACCTGTCCTCCTCTGTGGTTTGTAGATTAAGAAATTAAATTGCTTCAATGTTAATGTAAGTTAGACCAAATCCAGACAGAAAGGGTTTGAGCAAAAAGGTTAGCTATTTTTATCTATTTGATAAGTACTCTACCATTGTTATAAGTTGTACAACCCTTACAGAATATCTTACAGTGACACAACCCAAGGGCTGTAAGCTCTGCAGTTAAAAAGGCGTTTTTGTAGGGATATTGATATGTTCTCACTATAGGGATTATACTAATTTTGCTGTTTCATGTAAAGCTAATTTTCATAGCAGAAAAATCTTTGTGGATAGACCAGATGCTTCAGTCCTGTTTCTTAACTGTTTTCACTCAACATCATGTCCCTTTATCAGGATAGGCTTCAAATGCTACAGAGTAGTATGAGAAAGAACAAACTGCCGTTACACATGAGTAAATACGTCACAGATAATAACAGAGATTCTTTCCTTGCCCCTCAGCTCCCTAAACACCACGACTATAATGCCTACTTGAAAGAAAACCAAGAGGAACAAGACATTAAAGCTCAATTTTTTTTTCATTTGTACCTAGAATTTCTTACAACTGTTCTGAATTTGTTCCAAACATCTGAATCTGTTTTTCAAGATGTGGCTAGCGTTATAAAATATAACTTCCAGATGGAAGCACAGCCAGACTTGGTTAATCCAAATCAGTTTGCAAAATCCATTTCTATTAGGGTTTAAAAATTGCAGTTAATGAATCAGCTTTGCATACGCTCTCCCAGACTGACTATTGGTTAGGTTTGGTGCAGCTTTGTGGCTAAACAAGTCATGGACAGTAAGATGTTACTTGTTGTTTCAGCAAGGAAAAGAAGTGTCTATATCAGCACAGGTGATGTCTCGTGAAGAATTTATGAATACTGGTTTGTAAAATTAAATGTTGTCTTGAACAGGTTTTTTTAATGATAATTCCTTAACAATAATAGTAATTCAGTAAGTTAATGTTGATCAGCCTATCCCTATTGCACAAGTTATTTTGACTATGTTCCAGACTGCTCTAAGGATGGGATTTACACATGTAGCAATTCACAGCTTAGGAAAACTTTTCAAGGTGTTTATCTCTCAGTATATGCTTTTGAAACCAAAATGCTTGATCAGCTAAAATAACCTTTTAGTTCCATTTCCTTTTAGTCATAGGCTGATTAGGCCATATTGTCTAGTATTGAAAATATTCCAGCAGTTTTTGCATTTACTGTAGGACTTCTCAATTTGCGTAGTTTTACAAAGTCTCATCTCTGACAAAGCTTCATTTATTGAGCAGTGGTTGAAAGGAATCTGCCTCAAAAACATGTGGCTGTGGCTGTGCTGGATAGCAGACCTTGGAGCTGGTCTGTCCCATCCACTCTCTAATTTAAAACGATTGCCCTTCATCCTACCACTACATGCTCTGATAAGCAGTCACTCTCCAGGGACACCTTGCTTTTCCCAGAATGGGCTTGCATCTCTCTTTCCAAATACATTCTTGAAAACGAGGTTGTTCCCTTTTTGCAGTCTTATCATCTTCAGTGTCAAATGTCTTTGAAGAACTCTGAGACTGTATTGGGATACTGTGCTGCCAAGGAATTTTAAACCAGTGAAAGAAACTTGCTTACTTTGGCACAGTCACAAATTGGGGAACCTGTCCAGTGACAGATCGTTGAATTAAGACTGTAAATAAGTCAAGAGTTTGAAATGTTGAATGATCTGAGCCACAGTATTTCATCAGCACTAACTCTGGAAAGGAAATGTTACAGTAGCTGAGGTGATTGAGATTAATATAAGTCAATATAGATTTGGATTATTATGTAGGAGGGAAATATTTGGCAAAATTGGTAACCGACATGTTTTTTCTGCTACTGCTTTTATTGCGTGATATCTTGCTTCTAAGCATTCAAAGGATTAGTGTGATTTGATTTTTCAGATTTCTAAATGCTGTGCAAAACTAACAGTTTTTATTCCTGAATTAACTGAGAAGTTTTAATAGTAGAGTTTTGCACTCATGTAAAATTCAAGTAAATATAGACAGACATAGGAAATGTATTTATTGAAGAGCAAGTATTTTTGGATAGAGCACAAGTCCTTGATGGTTAATTTTGACACAGCCTGTATTAGAGTATACACACAGATTAAAAATCTGGTATTTAAGTATCTTAACTGTTCTGAAATTTAATTTAACTGGTGGTTTATCACTGTTATTTTAGTACCAATTTTGACTAACAGTGAAATCATTCTATTAAATGAACAATGGCAAAAAAAGAAAGTTTATCCTTCACTTCTATTCTGTTTGTGTTGTAAGTTGTGATGAAATGAGCAGCCTGCTTCACCCAAATGCACCTTCATATAAGGGATGACAGACAGATTTGAGAATGGAAGAAGCTGATTAGTATCATGCTTGTTTGGGTTCTGTACTCTATAGCATCCTAGTAACAAAAGAAATCAGCTAAATATGTTGCTAGTGTGTTATAGTGCATACTTGGTGATTTTGAAAGAGACCACATGTTGATATTGTACTATTACACTTGTAACAGATATTAACCCAGTCTTGCCAATAGAGAGAGGCAAATGCAGTGGTGCCTGGATGTAAATGTTTGCTAAACAAATCTGTTGTGGATCAAACTAGTGGACTTTGAGAGCAAAATACAGGTATTATACCTAGGATCACAAGTTGAAGAGTTTTCAGTAAAGTCATGTTTGGGTGATGAGCATTTTGTGGTCTTTTGATCTTACACAGCCAGCTTCAGACACAAGCAAAATGGGCAGTTTCTTCCAAAAGTAGATGGATAGGGAAAGGCAAGTAGTCCAACTGATTTGCAAAGTCATGGCTCAGATGTCTGTTCCTCCTGTCCCTGGAGGAGACGAGGACCACCTGTTTGAGAAGATCACGCTGCAGCACAGCTGATCTCTCTCCTGCTGCTTCCTATGAAACCCTAGAGAGTGGCCACCGATTATGGTGGGAAAAGCAGTAACTATTTGCGAGGGCCAAATGGCAGCTCTTTTTAGCAGCTTGTCCGTCTTTCTGGCAGCGGTGTGCTGTGCTTCCAGGGGCTGCTCTTACCTCTCTTACCAGCTTCCTCCCCTCTCTGTAGCAGGGGAAACTTTTCCTCCTTCCCACACACATGGCAGCAGCATGGAATGCAGGACAGGAAGAGTGTGTTGTTGGTCTCTAGGGGAGTGCTGAGCCTGAGCATAACTACCTCTCCTCGAGAGAGAGGTGGAGACAGACTTTTTTGGCCCACACGTTTACTGTTGTATCGGAAAGGGGATGGCTTTTGGCTGCGGAAGTGGGAAGAGGCTGCTGTGCGGGGGGAGTGGTGCGGGCAGCAGGACGCAGCACCCTGGGGAGCGAGAGGACAGGAAGAGAGGTCCCGGAGCGGTAGTGGTAGTTTCCACTCCCAAGCTCGGATCATCCTGAGCGAGGCAGGAAGGGGGTGCCTGTGGGAGAGAACAGGAAATCGTGCGAGATTTCCACGCATGAGTCCACCGAGGCTGTTCTTGTTCACACCTGTCCTCATCTCCCTTTTGAACCAGCCCAGCTGCCAGATATTTACCTTTGCCTTTGCTGCAGGCAGGCTTTGTGGGCTTAGCTTTTACCGAAGTCTACTTTTTAGTAATTTGGCTGAGGTTTCAGGCTGGAAAAAATCCTTGTTGCCTATTGTTTTTCCTTGTTTTGTGATGTAAAAGAATCAATTAAAAACCAAAAGGTTTTAATTACACTAGGAGCTTAAAAAAAAAATTGTTTTCCTCAGGTAAGGCAGAACAGAAGGTCTGAGATCTCTTAACATTTTGAGTAGGGGGGAGATTATTCTTTTTATGGTTTTGATGCTCCACAGCGGCTATGTAACACTTCTTTTTAATGCCAAGATCCAATCAAGAATTTGTGGTGTTCCCAAATAATAAAGTAAGGGTCAATAGACTGGCTTTTATATAATACAGAGAAAAGCATCATCCAAATCCTGACAGTCATTGTAAATGAACTAAAACCAGATCTGTTATCTAAATCAGATGAAGTAGCTGTGCAATGTAAACATAGGGGCTAATTACTTCCCCTCTTAATCCTGCTAAGCATGCCATGCTTTTGGGGGGTATTTTTGAGTCTGGTGGTTTGGCACTGGGAAGTTTCTGGAGTTTGACCCAGCCCTGTAGGTGGCTGCTTGGCTAACTGACACAAAATGCTTTGCCAAAGTTTGGGTACTTGCTCTCAAATTGAAGTTTTCTTCTCAGTTATCCTATGTACTGTCTTCCTCTTCAGCCTGTTTTTCTTCTCAGGTTCTTCTTACTGATTCCCTTTGGTCAGTGTGTTCTGCAGTCCTAAGAGGATGAAACTTCTTGGTATTGGAGAATGAGATTGTAAGATGTCTGATCTGAAATGTCTGTGTTTGTATAGAAGGGCTAGTTGTAACTGACAATTCTAAAATACTTTTGTGTTTTGTGTGTGGCAAGTACTACTAGCTTCCTCCCAGATTTCTTGTTCTTGTTTTGGGACTGGACTGTATCTTGTCTCCAGTGGGACTTGGCTAAATTTGGTATTCATGCACCTGTAAAAACAAATATGAGGGATAATTGTCTACATGTATATATCGCAGTTTGCCTTTCTTGCTGCCAAATTTGGAAAGTACTATCAGATGAGCACCCAGAGTTAAGCACTGACACACAGACCCTAATGGTAATAGCAAAGTATCTGAGAACAGGTTTTTACCTGCCTGTGTTTACATATGGAAAGGTTATTCCTGTCCAGCCTGACACCATTTCTGAATGTCATTAGCATTAGCATTCTGAATGGAAAATGCAAAGGCTGAGTCAAAAGTGGGCACATAAAATTGTCAGGAACGGATCGCACTGGCTCTTTGAGAAGATGGAGAGAAACAACAGTTGCTGACAGTTGGAGGAAACTGATGCTCTCACTGGCCAGGGGCATGGTTGCTGCCCTTCTCTGATTTATTTGTTCTTCACCTTCCTTTCTTTCCTTGAAAGAAATGTAGCTGTGCATTTAAAAAAAACCAATTCTGCTGAATTTAGAACTTAGGAATTAATGGTGAAGTAGTGCACAGGCTTTGTTCTCTCCAAGTTGGGGGCTGTCTTGTGTCAGTTCTTAACTGGCCTAGCAAAGGGGGGGGAAGGAAGATGGTGGAACTGTGTCCATGTCTTCCTTGCCGAGAGTGACTCCGTATGCTGAGGCACAACTCGGGGGTGTACAAAGGTCATGAAATACTCTTAGCCCGGAGTCCCTGCCGCTGCGAGCGGGGAAAGGCCTGACAGGCCAGAAAGAACCTTTGTTGGGGCTGGAGTGGCTGCCAGGGCCTTTGTCTGGGCCTCTGCCTGGGGCAGGCCAGGCCCTCGTTAGCGCTTCCGGGCCTTTCAGCAAATTGATATTTTATCGAACCCCGGGCTCCGCTATTCTTTCCCGACTTTAAGCCTGTTATTCATAGGCGGTGGTGCGCCTGGTAAACAACAACAAAACTTAATTGTAATTTTACCAGGGAGTTCAGGCGCTGAAAGCGCCGCCCGGCCTTGGGGCCAGGTCGCTTCACCTGGTACTCAGCCTCCCCTAGCAGGACGATGACCTTTTGATTTAAACAAATCCGAGCAACATGGAAAGCGGGGTCTGTTTTCCGGGGGAGAGGGGGTTGGTGTTGAGGTTTTGTTTTTTGTGGTTGTTTTTTTTTTCTTTTTGGGGTGGTTTTTGTATATTTTTTTGGAAGCGGTTTGGCGGTGATTTGATAAAAGGCGGTGTGTGGGGAGGTGGCGAGGCGGCGGGGGGGTGGGGGGAGTGTGCGCGCAGGCCGCGGCCGCGCAGGTGGCGGGAGCGGGGCCGGGCGCTGATTGAGGGAAGCAGATGGCTGCAGTCGGTGGCCGCCCGCCAGCCGAGCAGGTGCGGGTCACGTGGGCCGCGGGTTGCCCGGGCGACGCCAGCGCTCTCGGCGCGCGGATGAAAGGCGATGAGGGGGCCCCCGCCTCGGCGGCGGCTTTTGTCCCATTGGTGGCAGCTAGAGCGGGAACAAACGGGCGGGGGCGCGGGGG